>CM034388.1:26101933-26354433 GCA_019925095.2 Dendrolimus kikuchii
GTTTTGGGGTAAATCGTTCATCATCGGTCTAGAGGAAAATACGTATAAAATCTTTCTTTATTAATATATATCAATTTTTACTGTCGTCCTCAATACCGTAGTTTTATATATAATCAAATACCTGTAACAATAAGGGAATTACCTCTCAAACACTTTAAAAGAAAGTTATTCTCATGGCTGGTTGAGAAATGTTTTTATCGGGTATTAGAATTATTTATTTAGATCAAATGACATTTATTTTTATTGCCAACATGCGTTCATAATTCAATATATTCGACAATTAATTATTATTAATAAAGTTGACATTCATCAAATATATAATTGTATTAAACTTTGACACAAGGGTGACAAAATTTTGTAACAAATAAAAATATATGATGTTTATAAATCATATTAGCTTTTAAGAAAATTTGGAGGCCAGTAAATGGCGAAACATGTTCTCGCCATGTTAAGGTGGATTCCTGGTCCAGGAGAGCTACTACTAGGTAAAATACTTAAAAGTAAATTTGGATAAAATTAACTAATGTATTGCAAAACTGAAACTTGACATAAGAGTGACATGTCTGTATAAAACTTATAAAAATAACTATATACTAAAGAGGATCGTTACCAACACACCATATCATAAGACCTTATGTTTCATTTTTTTTATTGCAGGAGATCAGCAGACAGGCAGACGGCCCACTCGATGGAAAGCGGTTACCATCGCCTATAGACATTTGCAACAGCAAAGTTGCTACAAATGCGCTGCTGCTCTCTTAAGGGAAACTGGAATCCGGTCACTAATGCCGGAACACAACTCAAGGTTGTTATGGCGACATACTTTAGCAAATGCCCTAGCACCTGGCTGTGGGTTGTTAAGTCGCCTCTTACGACAGGCCGCCCGGCCGCAGGAAATTGTATTCTTTCTCCGTTCCTGCACGTATAAAATCTTTATTTTATGCTGCTGAACTCCTGCAATAAAAAAAAATAAAAAAAAAATTTCATTTAATTTCATACATACATACATACATAACTTCACGCCAGTTCCCTCGCGGGGTAGGCACGAACAACAGAGCGCCATTTAGGCCCATTCTTACATACCTCATTTAATTTCATATATTTTTATTTAAGATACCACCATGTGCTTGTGAAACTTCGTGCGTGTTGCGTTGTTGTGAATTGTAACAGGGGCACAAAAAGATTGCGAGCATAGAGTCATCTTTTGGGCTACATTGTATTATACTATATTGGCTATATTATACTTGACATATGTATTTACCTAAGTATTAATTATTGTATAATTGTACAAAACGTATATGGTTTGAGTGGATTACATCTTGTTAATGTGAAATAGATGATTTTTTACTTTTTAATTACTATTGGCATGCCTGAAAGGGCAAAAACATGTAAACATAAAATAACGTATTGTCTTCTAATGTTTAAATTTACGATGTGTATGATCCTCGCTTAGTATGAAGTTGGTAGAAAATCGCTCCAACAATTTTGCTGTCTACCCTATTTCTGTGTGAGGTGACGGCCAATGCACAGGAGGGTAGATGCAGCCATTTTGAACACTTACATCTGTCAACGTTGTGACGAGATATCTATATAATATCTAAATATATTAAATTCCAATTGTAATCACTGTCCGTGCAGGAACGGAGAAAGAATACAATTTCCTGCGGCCGGGCGGCCTGTTGTAAGAGACGACCAAACAACCCACAGCCAGGTGGTAGGGCATTTGCCCGACTGGATGGCTACCACCCCTAGTCTAAAGTATGTCGCCATAACAACCTTGAGTTGTGTTCCGGCATTAGTGACCAGGTTCCAGTCTCCGTTAAGAGAGCAACAGCGCATTTGTAGCAACTTTGGTGTTGCAAATGTCTATAGGCGATGGTAACCGCTTTCCATCAAGTGGGCCGTCTGCCTGTCTGCTGATCTCCTGCAATAAAAAAAAACAGAAGTAACCACTCCAGAGTGAATTTGGTGCCGTGCGCTGTTCCTCTGTGTACTGCAACTAGAACTAAGCCAGGAGAGGTCGGATCTCAAGGTCGGTGGAGCTTGTGCTACTTTTCTAATGCAAGGATCTAAGCCAGATATATATATTTCCCATACAGTCCATTATTACAAAACCAGCGTTATTTGATCAAAAGCCACCACATTACCCTTGGGCTGCAGTGCCCAATACGATGTTTTTGAGCAAATAAATTATTTGAGTTGATACATATTCCGTGCAACCGAAGTTATTTATCGAAGTGGAAAGTATCATACGTGTTGATGCTGGGTATAAGTTAGACTTGTTTCTATATGATGCTCTAATAGATAGCTAGACACAAATTCGAAAAATGTATTTTCGGAATCTGCTGCCGGAGGTTTTCTCCTGATTTTTTATTATTTTCAAACTTATTGTATAAATTCGACTCTCAACAGATTTATTACATTATAGATTAAATTTCCTATCAAAAAACTAGTTTGCGATCAGAAATACTGATTATGTATCCGCAAACCCTTTGAAGTTCCACAAAATACTTTCAAAGCGAACATTGAAAAAGGTAAGTTATATGTAAAAGTTTTCGTTGAATTTCGCGTCGAAACCCTTTCCTTCTATAGCTTTAACCCTACTACCTTCGTACCGCTTTAGAAAGCTATGTAATTACACACATAATACAGACTTTGGGGCGAAAGTTTTGAAGACGACCCGCAACCGCAGCCCAGTGGTGTCGTGAACGTAAAATATGTTACACACAATACACAAGCAAAATTCCTTTTTAATCACCAAGATAAAGGATATTTATCCGTTTATGTAAAGCTGATATTGGAAATTTTACTGTACGCGAGTTTAGCTAAAACTCAAAAATTGCTTGACCGATTTTGATGAAATTTTTAGTGTTTCCGTGGGTGGTCCCTGGATGGTTTAGATTTACAATTGGAACCGGTAGGCGGTGCTGAAATCGGTTCCCAAGATTTTTTTGTATGCTTGAGTGAGTGGGTGGGTTCCTGGATGGTTTAAATTTACAATTGGAACCGGTAGGCGGTGCTGAAATCGGTTTCCAAGTTTTTTTTGTATGCTTAAGTGAGTGGGTGGGTTCCTGGATGGTTTAAATTTACAATTGGAACCGGTAGGCGGTGCTGAAATCGGTTTCCAAGATTTTTTGTATGCTTGAGTGAGTGGGTGGGTTCCTGGATGGTTTAAATTTACAATTGGAACCGGTAGGCGGTGCTGAAATCGGTTTTCAAGATTTTTTGTATGCTTAAGTGATTGGGTGAGTTCCTGGATGGTTTAGATTTACAATTGGAACCGGTAGACGGTGCTGAAATCGGTTTCCAAGATCTTTTTGTATGCTTGAGTGAGTGGGTGGGTTCCTGGATGGTTTAGATATACAATTGGAACTGGTAGGTGATACTGAAATCGGTTTCCAATATTGTTTTTATATGTTTGAGTGAGTGGGTGGGTTCCTGGATGGCTTAGATTTACAATTGGGACTAGTAGGATCGCCTTTCAGCATCGTCTAAAATCGGTTTCCAATATATTTTTTTTGTATGTTTGAGTGAGTGTGTGGGTTCATGGATGATTTAGATTTAGATTCATAATTGGACATGGTAGGTATTTACGCTAATTATTCCGATTGATTCGTTCGTTTGATTATAGGATCGGAATGAAATCAATCACACAGACATCTTCTGAACTGTGCTCTCCTAAGGGGGCACATTGAGGACGCTGCAGGAAAACCGCCGCGCCACCGCCTCACCGCCCCAAACAAAAAATATTCTGATTTGAAATGGCCAGTACTGCATAATGGTATTTTCATAGGTGAATACCTATTATAACACAACGCGTAATCTGCTAATGACACAACATTTTTTTTTGGATTGGTCAGAGATTAAAACAACACAATATCTCAACCTAGAACTAAATGCAAACAAGTTCGATATTGATGACAAAGATCGCAATCACTAAAATACGTTTTAACGGTTTTAAGTGCGGCATTTTATTTGATTTGTTTCGATGTTTCTGCCACTTTTCAGTAGCTGTGAACGCGGAAGACAAAGACGAATTACGTGTACTACTTTCGAGAAGCTTATGAAAAATTCATGTAATAAGTTAAAACTACTGCCATTTATAAGCTTGAGCAACTTCAGAATTTTTGTATCAGGTTCATATTTGGATTGCGAAAATATGACCATGTTTCCGAATATCGTAAAAGACTCAAGTGGCTTCCTATTCGTTTTCGCCGGAATACTCACATTCTCACTCTCCTGTATAATATATTATTTACTCCTAATAGTCCCCAGTACCTTAAGGAACGTTTTAAATTCCTTCGCCTATACACTGCCCACAATTTGCGCTCTGATACGTATCGAAAACTTATGACACCTGCACACACTTCATCCTATTATGATAACTCTTTTACAGTGCAGGCTGTCAAACTATGGAATATGCTACCTCTTACTGTCAGAGAGGCCAAATCCTTACCAACATTTAGAATTTTACTCAGAAAACACTATTTGTCCATAAATAGCCATGTCTGATTAACACAATATAATTATGCTAATATATTTATTATATAATATATGTATTTTGTAATATATTATTGTATATGTATATATTTGTATATTATATTTATGACTATGTATATATGTATGTATTTGTATATTTATTTGTTAAATTAGTTTGAGTATTTATGTGTCCCTTGCCTTTTTCCTGCACCACCTACATCACCTGTTTCAAATTTGTTTTTGATTTAGGTTGCCTGGAAGAGATCGCTTTGAGCGATAAGGCCGCCTATTGTATCGCCTAGAAAATATTGTAAATATGGTCTGTTTTTGTAATTGTATGTTTTGGTGTGCAATAAAGAGTTATCTCTCTCTCTCTCTTTATTATGGTCAGCAAGGGGACATATGTTGACTATCGCACCCCGGCTCTCAATATGGTTAAAACGACCCTGGGTTCAGGTTCCAGCAGTGAAGATAAATAGGTCAGTAACAAGGTTCAAGATAATATATTCTAAAATACTTTATTTCATCCTTTTAAATATTTGACCTAATTGTCCGTTAAGGACAATTAGGTTATATACAAAAGTTAAAAGCAAAGTTACATTCATTGTTCGGCAATAATAAGCGAGTAAATGAATTTGCAGTTTTGAATGCGTAAGGCGCCTTTGTGAAAGTGAAACGATTTAATTTGATTCGCTTAAAATTGTTAACAATAAAAACTGTTTTGTTTAGGAGTATGAACCATAATAAACCTTTCTGATGAAGTTAGACTTTTGCGAAATAATAGAAAACAGCAAAGTAAATATTTATTCATAGCCACAAATAAAATGACAAAATAAAAAACAAAAATAACAGTTCAATTTTGCAAAATTGCATACTTACTAGCTGATGCCCGCGACTTCGTCCGCGTGATCTCTTTAATTTTTCGGAATCAAATATATGTTGACCAGGGATATAAGCTACCACCATACAAAATTTCATTTAAATCGGTCCAGTCGTTTCGGAGATTAGTCCGTACAAACAGACAAACATACAAACATAAAATTTGAAAAAAATCTAAATTAGTTCTATTTCACTTCTTACCTTCTCCCTGACTCGGTTTTTAGCATTTTTTTTCATTGTACAGACATTCGACCTCTACAGTTTAATTATATGTATAGATTATATTCATATTTGTGCATCAATGATCATATTGAAATTCCTTTCCTATCGCGTCCCTCTGTCCCATGCATTATATCTATATATAGTTTATATAATAAGCAGGAAGAAATTCCCCAGTAACACGTCTAGTTAAAATTATTTTACTTCGTATTAATTATCTATTTCAGGCTCTTTTTTATAAGATAGATAGATATAACACTTTATTGTTCACCTAAACACGAGTTACAAAAATGCACAAGAGAATAGTTACATACTTGATAAATAAAAGGCAGCCTTATCGCTAATAGCGATCTCTTCCAGGCAACCTCACTTAAAGAAAATTCTGGAAAGGAAGGAATACAGAAGCTTTCTATTTAAAGTTTCTGTATTGCTACATAATTACTTTTTTAATATACAATTAATTTTCGAAGAATTAATGGAGTTGCTGAATCCTTTTGCGTTTCATTCGGTAAAGCTTCAAAATGGTCCCATATAAATTTTATTGCTATTGGACTTTTAAATAAATACATTGTGAAGCAAAATATGTTGTAGTTCTGTAGTATACTGTATTGTTAACTTATGTGAAATAATTGCGTGTGGTGTTGTAGAAACCCTACAGCTTTAAATACTATTATACTTTGAATGAAAGTTACATTGATCCATTGAGTAGTTTTTGAGAGACGAATAAATTCTAAAAAAAGGCTTTCTCAGAATTCCTTAGTCTCATAATGTAAATTTATTATTGCTGCGGACTACTTCAATATACACGGATTGATACCACTTGGCCGGTATGTTGGTAGTGTTGTTGAAAATATTTTAGTTCGCTCATGCACAATACCGTAGGAGCTCAGTGGTTAGCGTAGATACGCGTCGTAAACTCAACAGACGCGGCTGCAAACCTGGCCGGAAAGCAGCTTCTTGGCCTTTTAGCTAAGATCAAAGTGTAGTAAAGTGAAATACTGTCCGTTCCCCTATAAAAATGGGAGGCCCGAGGCCCAGCAGTGGGACGTTTATAGGCTGTTATTATTATGCATCAAAGTACAATTATAATACTGTTGACGACGACAAACACAATGTATGAAACTCACCGACCCGTCTCAATAGGCGATAAGAACATAGGTATAATTTGCTAAGCCTCACAGACTATGTATACGCGACCGTTAGGCGCAGGAAAGAGACGGGTCGGACTGAGATAGATATAGTTTATTTTTAACCGTTATTAATTTGAAATTAAATAAATAAATTATAATTATAAGAATTGAATATAAAATGTAATAAGCCTTAACTCACTAGGAAATAAATGTTGTAGCGTTGTGCCTTTTATTGACCAGTAGGACCCTATTAGATCCCGGTAAATGAGACCGGGCTACAGGCGTGCAGAACGCCGCCTGGAGCCCGGGACTCAGCATGTAAAGGGAACCGGGTTACAGGCGTGCAGAACGCCGCCTGGAACCCGGGACCCAAAAGGGTAGCGGAAACCGGGCTACGGGACTGCAGAACGCAACCGGAGCCCGGGATCCGTGAGGTATGCCTGCACTACTGCCTACTCCGAACGCGAGTAGGCCATAATGATGGTGCAGGCAGAGGTCCGCGCTCGACAGCGCACGTTTTTGTAATGAGGTAATGGTAAGGGCGCTCAGCGCTTTATATTTATACTAATGAAGCGGGGGGCGAGGTAAACGCCCATTACGACGTCCCGCTAACAAAAACCATGGGTCACAACTGTGTAAGGACCCTCGAAATGTACTAAGATCTAGGGTGTACCAAAATGTATAATAGTGGTAAGTTAACATAAGGCTTAATGTATGTAAAATTAAGGAAATAAAGTAAAGGGGGTGTTACGACGAAGCGAGGGGTCGGCGGAGGTAGCCTCTATAAATATAGGACGCCTTTGGGGGCGCATTTTTGAGTAGTTCGTGAGTAGTTCGTTTAGTTCGTTCGCAGTTCATAAGAAGAAGCTCCCTCCCGCCAACGCCAACGAAGTCGAAGCCTCCCGTAGCATCGTTTTCGGTTGTTTTCATTTCGGAAAATCGGTTACCCGAACCAGCGACCAACCCTCTACAGTCCTACAGTCCACTGCAACACCAACATCGTCTGGTCAGCTTCGAGCCGTATTGGAAGAACTGAAGTATGCCGAATACGAGAAGCAGAATCGAAAAGGACGCTGCGCAGGCGAACAAGAAGAGTGCGACAGAGGTAGCAACAACCTCAACGACAACTGGCAGTGTCACGGCGGAATCCGGAACAGAGACTAGCTCAGTAAAAGCAACGACCGTAAAAGCAACGACAGTAAAAGCAACTGCCGTAAAAGCAACGCCAACGGCGTCGGCAACGACAGTAAAAGCAACAATGCCGGTCTCTGTTACGGATTTGCAGCCACAACCACCGCCAGTTTTACGCGAAATACTTCGCAGAAAAGAATGCACTCTAGAAGAAACTTCAAGACCGCAGTCACTACGCTCCACGACTTCCCGCAGACGACTTGCCGAGCTGGAAGCCAAAGAGAGACTAGCCGCATTGAAGTTGAAACAGTTGGAGGCAGCCGTTGAACTCGAACAAGCGAGAATAAAGAGGCTACAAGCCGAATCATCGGACGATGATGACGTCATCGAAGAAAGCGAACTACCATCAAGAAGAGTAGACATGTGGTTCGAGAGACTGCCGCAAACGCAGGAACCACATGCCACAGAACCCCCCCCCCGCCCCAGCGACGTTAGCCAGCGATATAGGGAGAATGAATGAACGGGGACAGGGCGTCCACGTCGGAAATATGGCACGCGGACAACGGGTCTCAGAACGAGGCCCGCCTGCACGTTCAAACGTCATGGATGTGACGTCACTGGCAGAAGCGATCACTGAAGCGGCGCGAACGAGCACAAGACAGGCGCAGCGATACATGCAAGAACTCCCGACTTTTAATGGAAATAGTGGCGAATGGCTGTCCTTCCAGGCAGCCTTTCGGGAATCGGGAGGGAGCTTCTCAGCAGGGGAGAACGTCGCGCGCCTACGTAGAAGCCTAAGGGGAGCCGCACTGGAGGCCGTCAGTGCCCTGCTGATTACCCAGACGGGGCCTGAAGATATTTTGAAGGCATTGGAAAGAAGGTTCGGCCGTCCAGATGCCCTTGTGCTGGGAGAAATGGAGAAAATGAAGACATGGACACGAGTCACCGACAGCCCTCGGGACTTGTGCCTATTTGCCAACAAGATGGCAAACCTAGTAGCAACAATTGAAGTATTGAACAAGCCGCAGTATTTACATAGCCCAGAGATGCTACGCGCGGCAGTGGAGAAGCTGACTCCAATCGTAAGGAACAAGTGGTACGACTATGCAGCTATGAAGACCGAAGGGGTCCCGGAACTTAAGAAACTTGCGAGCTTCCTGAATGAAGAGGCAGACAAGTGCGCCGCGTATGCACCGATCGAACGCGAGAGCGAGATGGCACGATCGAAAAGGAGGACGGAGCACATACACATAGTGAACAACGACAGTGAACGCGTGAATATGAGAAAAAGTGAACCGTGCCCAGTCTGCAAACGCGATCATAAACTTAGCGATTGCCGCAAGTTCGTCGGTGCGGATGTGAGCGCGCGGTGGGACTTAGCCAAAAAGTGTAAAGTGTGCTTCCGCTGCCTGCGAAGTAGGCATCGACGTTCTTCGTGCCGCGCCCCGCCGTGTGGGGTGGAAAGGTGTACGCTACACCACCACCGCTTGCTGCATCACCAAAGGAGACCTGAAGTTAACGAGGTAAGTCCAAGTGCAGTGAGTGTGACGTCAGAACCGGCGGGAGAAGTGTTAGCGTCCGCGATCAACAGCGTTATCAATGATGGAAGAAACAAACGACGTGCCTATCTGAAGGTGGCCCCGGTCGCTATAACCGGACCGAGGGGCAGTCGTCACACCTACGCACTATTGGACGAAGGCAGCACCGTGACCATTATTGATGCGCAGCTGGCCGAGCAACTGGGACTTAGCGGACCACGGGATCCCATGAAGATGCAGGGAGTCAACGGTGAAGAATCATCGCATGACTACAGCATGCGAGTGTCCGCCAGGATAAGAGGCTCATATGAAACAGAAGAACACACACTGAGGGACGCTCGCACAATAAAGAACATGAGCTTCTTCAGCCAGACCGTTCATCGGAGCGATGTGCAGGGCTGTGCACATCTGCAGGAGATAGAAAATGTACTCATCTATGAAAAAGCTACACCGAAGATACTAATCGGCCAAGATAATTGGGAGCTGATTATTTCAAATGAAGTACGTAAAGGCCCGCGTCACCAACCGGTCGCCTCTCGTACGCAGCTGGGTTGGGTGCTGCACGGCTGCCGCACCTCAACCACATCGCCGGTCGTGTTCTGCTCACACTTGAGCATGATGGAAGAAGACCACGACCCGCTTGAAGAAATTATGAAAAAATATTTCGCGTTGGAATCACTGGGAATCGAACCCAGAACGCAGGTTAGCGATCCGCAACAACGCGCCTTGGAAATATTAGAAAAGAAAACTCGTCGTTTGGAAAATGGACAATTTGAAACGGGACTTTATGGAAAGATGAAAGTTCACCTATGCCAAATAATTATGAAAATGCATTGAAGAGACTTCAGAACTTAGAAAAAAAATTGGATCGCGATGAAGAGCTTAAAGCGAAGTATGAAGAGAGAATTGAAAATTTAATGTTGTCAGGCTACGCCGAGCGCGCCTCCACTCCCCCCACCAGCGGGAGGACGTGGTATCTTCCCCACTTCGCCGTCGTGAATCCAGACAAGGAGAAAATAAGGGTGGTCCACGACGCAGCCGCCAAGTATCATGGCAGAAGTCTGAACGATATGTTGCTGCCTGGACCCGACCTTCTTCGATCACTACCGGGAGTCATCATGAAGTACCGGCAGTATCCAGTGGCAGTGTCTGCCGACATAAAGGAAATGTTCATGCAAGTGAAGATCATAGAAGCCGACAGGGATGCATTACGCTTTCTGTGGCGTGGCAACCGCCGCGATAGCGAGCCTCCAGAGGAATATAGAATGACGTCGCTCATCTTTGGTGCAACGTCTTCGCCTTGCGTAGCCTTGTACGTGAAAAACAAGAACGCAAGGGAATTTGAAAATGAAGACAGAGAAGCGGCGAGGGCAATAGTGGTCAATCATTACATGGACGACTATCTGCAAAGCCTTCAAACGGTTGAAGAAGCCAGGAAAATGACAGCTGCCGTTGATAACATACAGCGGCGAGCGGGTTTCCAACTACGAGGGTGGACCTCCAATTATAAGGAGGCGATTTCAAGCTTCGCGCCATCCGGTCAAACCACCGTTGAAATCGGCGGGAGCGAAAAAGAAAATAACGTTGAAAGAAAATTCAAGAAAATCAACGGGAAAATGTTAATGTTGTCTGAGCGTAAACTCATTGCGCTCGCACAACGCGAATCGTTCGGCGATAAACCGCTCGATACGATACGTCGACGTCATAACAAGGGAGAGCTCGCCGGTTTAACTATAGAAACCGACGAACATAACATATTGCGGCTACGAGGAAGAATCGACGAGGCGCAAGAAATAAGCTACGAGATGGCCAATCCTGCCATCTTAGACGGGAAACATAAATACACAAAGTTGTACATACAACATGTACACGAGAAACTACACCATGGTGGCGTCGAGATGGTGGTCAACGAGCTACGACAGCGGCTGTGGGTTATGAAGATACGGCCCTCAGTCAAAGCAGTGTTGAGGAACTGCCTCCAATGCCGACTGAGGAGGGCCCAGCCAGCGAGTCCATCGACGGGGAGCCTGCCTGCAGCTCGCCTGGCGCATCACTCGCGCCCCTTCACCTTCACGGGCGTAGACTACTTTGGCCCACTGGAGGTGACCGTGGGCCGTCACCGGGAGAAGAGATATGTGGCGTTATTCACATGTATGACGTCACGGGCACTACACCTCGAGGTCGTCGCGTCGCTGAGTGCTGACTCAGCCATCAACGCGCTGCGCCGCTTCATAGCGCGGCGCGGCGTCCCCACCGAACTCTGGAGCGACAACGCTACGTGTTTCCGCTCGGCCGACCGCGAACTCGCGGAGGCTGGGCGCGCCGTCGAAGAGGAAGCGTCGCGCCGGCAGATCGCCTGGCGGTTCTTACCGCCGGCGGCACCCTTCATGGCCGGCGCCTGGGAGCGCATGGTGCGCACCGTCAAAGAGGCGTTGCGCGTCACCCTGCGCGAGCAGCGCCCGAGCGATGAGACGCTCGCCACACTGCTCGCCGAAGTCGAAGCCACCGTGAACTCGCGGCCGCTCACTCATGTGGCCGTGGGTCCCGACGAGCCCCCAGCCATCACGCCGAACCTGCTACTCCTGGGGCCGAACTGCCACATGCCGGCCCCCGGGAACTTCGAGGCCAGCGACGTGACTGCGCGCGCGCACTGGAGACGCGCGCAGTACCTCGCCGATGTCTTCTGGCGACGGTGGGTGCGGGAGTACCTGCCGCTACTACAATACCGGCGGGAGCCCTACGCAAGTGGTGACAACCCTAAGGTAGGCGATTTGGTTATTATTTGCGACCCAAATCTGCCCCGTAACACATGGCCCCGAGGACGAGTGACTGCAGTGCATCCCGGCAGAGACGGCGAGGTTCGAGTCCTGGACGTGACGACGGCCAGCGGACGAGTGCTGAGGCGGCCTACCAAGAGAGTCGTCGTGCTGCCCATAGGAGAATCGCGAGACGCGACGGCGGGAGAATGTTGACGACGACAAACACAATGTATGAAACTCACCGACCCGTCTCAATAGGCGATAAGAACATAGGTATAATTTGCTAAGCCTCACAGACTATGTATACGCGACCGTTAGGCGCAGGAAAGAGACGGGTCGGACTGAGATAGATATAGTTTATTTTTAACCGTTATTAATTTGAAATTAAATAAATAAATTATAATTATAAGAATTGAATATAAAATGTAATAAGCCTTAACTCACTAGGAAATAAATGTTGTAGCGTTGTGCCTTTTATTGACCAGTAGGACCCTATTAGATCCCGGTAAATGAGACCGGGCTACAGGCGTGCAGAACGCCGCCTGGAGCCCGGGACTCAGCATGTAAAGGGAACCGGGTTACAGGCGTGCAGAACGCCGCCTGGAACCCGGGACCCAAAAGGGTAGCGGAAACCGGGCTACGGGACTGCAGAACGCAACCGGAGCCCGGGATCCGTGAGGTATGCCTGCACTACTGCCTACTCCGAACGCGAGTAGGCCATAATGATGGTGCAGGCAGAGGTCCGCGCTCGACAGCGCACGTTTTTGTAATGAGGTAATGGTAAGGGCGCTCAGCGCTTTATATTTATACTAATGAAGCGGGGGGCGAGGTAAACGCCCATTACGACGTCCCGCTAACAAAAACCATGGGTCACAACTGTGTAAGGACCCTCGAAATGTACTAAGATCTAGGGTGTACCAAAATGTATAATAGTGGTAAGTTAACATAAGGCTTAATGTATGTAAAATTAAGGAAATAAAGTAAAGGGGGTGTTACGACGAAGCGAGGGGTCGGCGGAGGTAGCCTCTATAAATATAGGACGCCTTTGGGGCGCATTTTTGTAGTTCGTGAGTAGTTCGTGAGTAGTTCGTGAGTAGTTCGTTTAGTTCGTTCGCAGTTCATAAGAAGAAGCTCCCTCCCGCCAACGCCAACGAAGTCGAAGCCTCCCGTAGCATCGTTTTCGGTTGTTTTCATTTCGGAAAATCGGTTACCCGAACCAGCGACCAACCCTCTACAGTCCTACAGTCCACTGCAACACCAACAAATACTTTCTAAAAGAGCTTAAGAGTACGCGCGTATAACCAGGAAAAAGGTGGTTGAGGAAAAGGCGATTTCACTTACCTATATAAAACTTTGAATGTGGCTAATAAAACTTGAACAGTTTCTGGTACGTGCATTTACTTACTGAAGTTCCAACGTAACTCAATGAAGAAGTTTCCATTCAGCTACATAAGTGATAGTCAAGTTGAAATCGTTTGAACTTTGGGATGAAATATAAAATGATATCTACATTATTTTTATTGCATAAAGTTCAGCAGACAAGTAGACGGCCCACTTGATGGAAAGCGATTACCATCGCTGGATTAAGGAGACTGGAATCTGGCCACTGATGCCGGAACACAACTCAAGTTTGTTATGGCGGCATACTCTAAATCAGGGATGGTAGCCATCCAGACAGTTATTAACATAAAAAAAACACAGGCATATAACGTAACGTATAAACTACAGTTAGACTGTTCTATAAAGCCGCATTTGGCATCTATCAAACTGATTTTAGTAGTTTCATGAACTATCGATGATGATACAATTGAAAATTGAAATCGATATGAAACGTCAAAATTTAGCGAATCATTTAGAATAAAACGATTCATGGTTTTAAATATATATTTTATGTGTCGTTGACATTTATATCTTTAAAATTTAAAACAATATTCTTAACATAATTACGATTTATGTTTAAACTTTTCGATTATACAATATTTTATGTCTCAAAAGAAACGCATCGAATCTAAGGGCCACGGGGGGTACGTCAGTAGGTAGCCTGGCTCTTAGGAATTCAGGCGGTATGGAACTTTAGAAGAATTAAAACCTCAGGATGTCAGTCATAGTAGTGAGGACTTTTGAAGGCAATTGAGCGCTTCTCGACGTTTAGCAACATCTTGGTTTCGGTTGAAGCTCATTTTCACCTTAATGATAGGTGATAGGCCTGAAGGCCACTTCATTCATCAAAAGTGACTGTATAGCGCGAGAAATTATTGCCCTTATTTTTTGAGGAGGCAAGAAGATCAGTGTTATGTGGAAATCTTAGACAATTTCTTGGTGCCAGAACTGCAAAACTTCTCTGGATATAACCAACGAATATGGTTCTAGGAAGATGGGGCAACCTCACATACGTCCAATAGGTCTCTGCCAAGAGTACGTGAAATTTTCCCTGGCAAATTGATCTCCAGGACAGGCGACATAAACTGGCCTCCAAGAAGATCAGTGTTATGTGGAAATGTTAGACAATTTCTTGGTGCCAGAACTGCAAAACTTCTCTGAATATAACCAACGAATATCGTTCTAGGAAGATGGGGCAACCTCACATACGTCCAATAGGTCTCTGCCAAGAATACGTGAAATTTTCCCTGGCAAATTGATCTCCAGGAGAGGCGACATAAACTGGCCTCCAAGAAGATCAGTGTTATGTGGAAATGTTAGACAATTTCTCGGTGCCAGAACTGCAAAACTTCTCTGAATATAACCAACGAATATGGTTCTAGGAAGATGGGGCAACCTCACATACGTCCAATAGGTCTCTGCCAAGAGTACGTGAAATTTTCCCTGGCAAATTGATCTCCAGGAGAGGCGACATAAACTGGCCTCCACGCAATCCTGATTTAACTCTTATAGGGTTATCTCAAGTCTAAAGTTTATAACAATAATCCGACTTCTCTGGCAGATGGAAAAGAAAATATTCGCTACGAAATTGCAGCCATCACGGAGTCGACGTGCCGAGCCGTCATCGAAAATTTTACTGTTCAACTAAATGGATGCCGTGAACGTAAAAGTTTACATTTAGACAATATTATTTTTAAGAAATAAATTCCCAAGTACTGTACTTTGATAATTAATAAAAAAAAATTATAGACAGCTTATTTTTTATTTTGTCCAGTCACAAAATATTTTTTTTTTTTTGAGACACCATGACTACGTTCGATTAGTGGCTCGCAACGACCACGTTCACGACGGCGGCGTTACAATCATAAACTCTAGTGGAATGGTTGTTCGACCCACCTCTTGACATGGGGGTTGCGTGATCAAAGATTATGTTGTCATTAGTGACGTTTTCTCCACGACCGCGGTCGCCAGGTGGAACGGCTGATGGAGCATTTTGGGCGTTGTGAGCTATTAAAGCAACGCGCTGCTAGTACACGAACCTCCTGGTGACATCACTGATTAACATGAAAAGAAAGTATTAACAAACACAACGTTGTCACGTGTTACGTTTTGAAAGAAATAAGCTAATTATGATGTTTTAATTTGATATAAATTATTTTTATACTGTTACAAAGTTAGGTCGTTAGTATTTATATGACGCTTCAAATGGGGCTTCTTAGAACGGCTCAACTGCCATCGAAATTTCATTCGCGTTGTAATGTAGTCGTTTGTTAGTAAATTGTAACGACCGCACCAAAAAACGTGACTACAGCGCCCTATTTTGGCGATCTCCGTCTCTCTTACTGGAACAACGTCAGTTATCGGGATAAAACCGTATCTCGAGTGTTGACCCGGAATATAAACTAGTGTGAAAATAATTATAATAATATCAGCCCCTAAATGTCCCACTGATGGGCTCGGGCCTCCCACTATAGGGGGAACGGACAGTACACCTGCCACGCTTGTCCAAGGCGGCTTGGCAGGTTTGACACGACGATTATCTCGATGTGCAGGTTGCATTAAAATGTTTTCCTTCAGTGGTATTAGCACGTGGTAATTGTAACAATATGCATATTAGGTCAGAAAACTGACTAAGTGGTGCATGCTTTCCGGCCCAGGTCGAACCCGCGCCCTTTGAGCTTGGGGCTGCACTAGCCATTATGCTACACGACGAACTGTTATCAAGTTTCATTTAAATATGTTTAGTACTGAAGTGATGCTGATAACAGACAAAGAACCATAAAAATTTAAATTGTGTTTTCAAAATCTGATGATCTGAATTAGGCTCCCTGATTGTATTCCCATTTTTAAATTTATACAAACTTGACGCTTCTACAGCGTTATTATTAATATTTCCTAAAACCTATTTGCTTCAAATTTATTTTGATTATTTATATGTAGTTGACAGAGGCTATATTCGCAAATCGTCCGAAGTATACGTACAAGTTGCGGCGTAAAAACATACCGCAAAAACTGAGAAAACTCAAATCAAATATTTAGGCTCTACATAATGCACGGATTACCCTTATGAGCAAAAGTGTCTTCTGCATGGCTCCTATATATATATATATATATATATATATATATATATATATATATATATATATATATATATATATATATATATATATATATATATATATATATATAAGTCAATTGCTGTTCATTAGTCTCGCTGAAACTCGAGAACGGCTGGACTGATTTGGCTAATTTTGGTTTTAAATTATTTGTGGAGGTCCAGGTTTAAAAGATGAGTAAATATGAAAAAATGCTTGGGATATAGTAAAAACAACAATTTCGCTTTCTTTCAATTTCGATACTATTCCTACCTGTCAAACATTTGATGTTCGTCCCGTCACGTCGTTCAGAAATCAATGTTTTTTTATTTATTAATTCTGAGGCGGTACGAAGTTTGCCGGGTCAGCTAGTAAACTATAAAAAATTACCTTTGCACTTTGAAATCTTGAATTTTTGAAATACTTTTAATTGTTTAAAATAAATATTATGACATTCCTGAATGACAAAAAAACAATATTAATGAATAATCTAACTGATAAAAAGTTTATTTTTTCTACATTGTTAACTATTATTTGTTTGAATTACTAATTGATTGACTTTTAAACAGTTGTTTATTATTATATAATGTTACTACAATTGAAACAAAAAGGTTACTTTGTTGCCTCAACATACAAATTTGTATGCTCCAATAGAGCAAAAAATCCTGTACTTTGAAAAAAACCTTACCATATTCTCATAACCACATTCTTCATCTATGTTAACATGTTAAATGCAAATAAAGAAACTGAATTTGAATTTACAAAGGTTAATTTAATTTAGCCTGCAACCGGACACAACAATAAGAAAATGCTAAAATAAATTTGCAAGGAAGTCGTATATGTCTCTTTGTAAATAATAATACTGCATTTCAGTTTCGCATGCAGAATCATAAATTATTATTCAGAACTCGTTGAGAAACTATTCTGTCGAATGAAGAATCCGAGCGCCAAGTTTGCTAACCATATTTCATTCACATGCCAAGTAAAACTGCACTTCTTTGCACTCCGAAATCTTGGTGTTGCATAAAGTTAGCTATTTCTGTCAGCTGCTTTAGAAGGTATACTTATATACAGACATGGATCTGTTACGTAAATATATTATTTACAAATACAATTAGATCATCTAATTTGGTAAAAGGAGTAGAGCTTACGGAAGCGATGTAAAGACTACGTTTTTACGAGTGTCTGTGCAGAGACGGAAAATTAATAGAATTTCCTGCGGCCGGGCAGCCTGTCGTAAGAGACGACAAAACAATCCAAAGTCCTGAATCTGTAATGACGGTTAGACTGCAAACCATCTCGGTTCAATATTGAATCAATTATTGTACCCAGGCTGATTTAATATGAATTTTAAAGATGGATATTTATTTCAACGAATCGATCTTGATTCGGACTGGCATGGTTTTTTTAATGAAAGTTACAGACTTGGGGCTGAGGTGGGTAGGGCATTCGCCCGTCTGCATGCTTACCACACCTAGTCTAGAGTAAGCCGCTATGACATCCTTGAGTTGTGTTCCGGTATCAGTGACCAGGTTCCAGTCTCCTTCTTCGAGGCCGGCAGCACACTAGTAGCACCTTTAGCGTTTAAACATGCATAAGCGACGGTAATAACTTACCATCAGGTGGGTAGTCAGCGTTTTAACTCAACGGCAGGAAAAAAAAATGAGGTTGAATTGATGTTATAAATTACTAGCTGCCACCCGCGACTTCATCCGCTTTTATTTTTATTTTTTCTAACAATGTAGAAATGCAATTGTGACGTTGAAAGATGAATTACATCATTCAACGTCACAATTTAGCTTACTAAAAGGTGTATATTTAATAAAACTACGTTTTAACGATTTTAAGCGCGGTAATTTATTTGATTTCGTTTTATTCCGACGTTTCGGCCACTTTTCAGTAGCCGTGATCACGGAAGACAAAGATGTCAAGTGTCAATGAGTATTATTAAAGTTTTATTTAGCCTACCGCCAACATGTTCATTTTCATTATTTAGTTTTAATTTTGTTTATGGTTATTATTTACTCTATGGGAGCCTAATCTAATTTACCATCGCTTCGCAACATGTTGTAGCTTGAAGAGAAGAAGCTCTAATAATTTATATAATATTAAGATGGGTGGGAGGAAAAATAAAAAGAAATTATCAATCAAGTTGGTTTGTGTTACGATGCACGCAGAAAGAGCTCACAGTGTCTTGAGGTCTGGCAGTTGGTTTTTGCTGGGTTTGGGACTTTTTTTTTATCGCTGGAGTACAGCAGACAGGCAGACGGCCCACCTGATGGAAAGCGGTTACCGTCGCCTATAGACGTTTGCAACACCAGAGGTGTCACTAACGCGCTGCCGGCCTCGAAGAAATTTTATGACACCCTTTTTAAAAAATCCCATTTTGTAGCGCTGTGGGAAAACCTCGGCTGGGAGCTCATTCCAAATCCCCACGGTACGCAAGAGAAACGTTCTAGAGAACCGTTGGGTACAAGAGCGAAGCGGCTCAAGAACATGGAGATGAACGCCCAGCCGATGGCGTGCGGTGCGGTGGTAAAAAGAAGACGAAGGCACCATTCTGAACAGTTCCTCGGAACACTCTCCGTTGTATAGTCGGTAGAATACGCAGAGAGACGCGAAGTCTCTCCGAAGGCCAAGCGTATCTAAACGTCTTAATAGTTTTGATGATCGGATCCCAAACAGATGGTACTTGCCAACCATATTCTCCATTGAAATTTGGGTGTTTTTTGATTTCAATAACCTCCCGTATCATTCTAGGTATGAAACGAATCTCTTTCGCAAAGACGCTAAACGCTAAAACGTAGTTTTATTATGTATACTAGTCACGACAACTTAAAAAAATATTAAGTTGTATATTGTCCATATCCCCAACTTGCGGAATTATGAATTGTTCATACAAAGTTTCATCCCATATTATTTCCTTTTCTTCAATGTAGTTTCTGAGACAAAAGGTAGCTTACATGTTCGGCTGCGGAAAGTATGGCAAAATGCGCTCGCTATGTGTTTTTAATAACCTATATGACACATAGGCGGCCCGGCGCGGTTTCACCCGCGCTCTGTCCCGCTCCCTTGGTATATAGCGTCATGTTATATAGCCTATGACACTCCCTGTTAACGTAGCTTTCGAATAGTAAAATAATTTTTAAAATCGGTTTAGTAGATCCAGAGATTACCCCCTACAACGTCACAAAGTCACAAACTACCTCTTTATAATATTAGTATAGAAGTATCGATAAGCGGAATTTCCTTTGCATTTCGCCGCGTACAGATTAGCGCTGATCCTTCTGTCGTCGAACGTTCTGCTGGTCTGTCACCACGCTTGAACTTGTCATGTTTTTTTAAACAATTGTCGTTAGAAGAAATGAAACAAGTATTTAATTATTGTATTTTTATTAAAATTCAGCGAGAATTAAAACAATATCTAATTTCTAATATCCCTTTTAAATAAGGGCTCAAATTATTTCAAAGGGATATAATATTCACAACACAATTTCTATAATTTTAACAATTAAATCAACAAATTAAATCTTTAATAGTATTAGATCGTTTACAAATACACGTGCATATCTTTGTGTATAGGATGTTTTTTTTTATTTTATGGTCATAGTTTTATATTTTATGTACTACTAGCTTCTGCCCGCGACTTCATCTGCGTGGAATAGTTAAAAAAAAGTTTACAAAACCCTTTGATTTTGAAACATTCTTCATTGGTGCTCCGCTCCTATTAGTCTTAGCGTGATGATATATAGATGATAGCCTAGCCTTCCTCGATAAATGGGCTATCTAATACTGAAAGAATTTTTCTAATCAGACCAATACTTCCTGAGATTAGCGCGTTCAAGCAAATAAACAAACTCTTCACATTTATATATTGATATAAGATTTCAGCTGTTTAATATCACTTATTTTTGAATGACTAAATTTTGGTACATTTTTTTTTTTAATATTCTGAAGTTGTTCATTTATTGGTGTTAATACTTTCAATATGTATTACTAGCTGATGCCCAAGACTTCGTCCGCGTGGTGCGGTTCTTTATTTATCCCACGGGAACTCTTTAATTTTTCGGGATCAAAACTATCCTACATGTTGACCAGGGATATAAGCTACCACCATACAACATTTCATTTAAATCAGTCCAGTCGTTTCGGAAATTAGCCGGTACAAACAGACAGACAAACAGACAAACAAAAAATGTAAATTAGTTCTATTCCACTTCTTACATCCCCCTGACTCGGTTTTTAGCATTTTTTTTCATTGTACAGAAATTCGACCTCTACAGATTTATTATATATATATAGATAAGAATTTAAGAAATCATGACTTGTAAATAGACAAATATTTAAGTAAATTATTAACTTGGCCAGTGTAATTCAAAACTGGTGGTTTTTGAATATACTCCTTAATAGCCCCACCACAAGGGAATCTGAAGTTACAAAGTGGAACAAAGCAGAAATTAACAACAAGGTTTTAATTTCTGAGTTTTTTGATACGGGTTTTAAAGTTTAAGAAATCATAATTACTTTCTTAGTCTCGATACTTTATAGGCCGTTTTAATGAGAATTTTTAGAACTTCGATAATAATATTGAATATAATTTAAACTGTATTAACATCATTTTTAAATTATGTATCCACTTTTAATTAAAAACCTTTTATTGCTTACTAAAAACAATCAGGTGGTAGGGCATTTGCCCGTCTGGATGGCGACCACCCCTGGTCCAGAGCACGCTGCCATAACAACCTTGCGTTGTGTTCCGGCATTAATGGCCAGGTCCCAGACCCATTTACGAGTCCGGCAGCACATTGGTAGCACCTTTAGTGTTACAAATGTTTATAGGCAACGGTAACCACTTTCCATCACAGTTGGGCCGTCAGCCTGTCTGTTGTGCTCCGGCAATAAAAAAAAACCCCAACAAATGAACTTTTAAATATTATCATTTTAAGATTCGATCGTAATCTATGACCACCATCATATTTGGAATATTTCTCATATATTTAGCCTCTATAATATAAATTTATTTTTATACGTATATACAACGGACCAAGATATGTATTTACATAAAAAACTACAATATATACTTGAAATTTTCATTGGTATTACTATCGTAACATTAAATTCGTTCATTTACAACTATTTACAGTATTAAATTAATAAATTTGAAGTGCTATGCACAGAACTTGAATATATACAATTTATATATACGTTTTAGTCTACTAAATTAATATATATTTTACAATATATGTAACTTCAACGGCGGCTTACATTTTATATCATACCCTTGTTTATATTACTTGATGCTGACCTTATTTTCTAAGAGTATTGTTATATTTGTCATTTTACAATAACTGTTTGCTATGAACTTTTTTATCATTATATAATTTAGGCGATCATTACGCCCTTGAATTTTCATTTGATATTGCAGTTCATTGTATCTTAACCTACTTTAAATTCACTGAAACTACACTATATGAATAATTTAAAAGTTTTAAACATTTGAGCAAATCAGCGGCATTTTATGATAAAGCATTTAATAACGATGGAACCTTATTTTTATAGTCTTTGGCACGGTTTATGACTTCATACATAAAAGTTTTTTAAAAGCCCTCCTGAAATCCATGTTGAAAATGGTGTAAATCAAAGGATTGAGAGCAGAGTTAATGTAGCCAAGCCACGTGATGAAGTTTATGAATTTGTTGGACAGACAACAACTCGCGCAGAATGGTATCACGAGATATATCACGAAGAAAGGCAGCCAGCAGAACACAAACACACCCATAATAATCCCAAGCGTTCGTGCAGCCCTACGTTCTCGAGTCAATGATATTCGCTGCTTCTCTTCTATAAATTGATATACTGTATTCTGCTGGTTGTGTTTTGGACGTTTCGGAGTCTTCACCGGTGCCGTTTCACTTACTTCTATCAAATCATCTTCATGGGTCTCCTTAGAGTTGCTTTCCGAGGACGTGTTCCTATTTTCGAGATTGTCCGCCATATCGGTGACGGAGTTCTCATTGGACAGAATCGGAATGATAAGTTTGTTTTGACATTTGTCATTTTTGCTCCAATAACGACGTTTAGGCCTTGGAGTTAACTTTCTGGCTCTTTTCTTCCGCTCTGTATCTGATACTAACCGTGTTACGCCTTGATGTTCATTATGATTGGCCTCAGAGCTCACAGAATCTTGGTCATGGTGATCATTGTCTTTAGCAGTAAATCTGTTCTGTCCACTCGATATAGTACTAATTTTTGTGGCCTTAGCGCGATCCCTCAACCTTTTCTTAGTGGCTAAGAATATTTCGAAGTAAACTACAGTCATAATAACTAATGGTATATAGAATGATCCCGACGAAGAAAATATGACGAAACCCGGCTGTGAGGTCAAACGGCAGGGCGTGTCGGGTTCGAATACATCAGGCCAGTCGTTCCATCCTAGTAATGGCGGGGAGCTAATGACTAAGGAAAGGACCCATACGACGCCAATCATAAAGAGCACTCTTTCTAACGTCCGCTTTTGGGCGTAATTTATTGGATCCGTAATGGCCCAGTACCTATCAAGGGCGATCGCGCATAGGTTGAGAATGGACGATGTACAACACATTATATCGCAAGTCAGCCACATTTTGCAGACATAAATTCCAAAGACCCATTGTCCTAAAATCGAATATGCCACGTTGAGGGGTAATACCAGTATAGCTACGGTTAAGTCTGCAACAGCAAGGGATACAATAAAAAAGTTTTGAACAATTCTCAAGGGTTTATATGTGAACACGCTCAGTATAACTAGAATGTTACCAACTATTGTTGAGATTATTATAAGGGTAAGAACTATGGCCGTACAAATTGCTTCCCATTCTGGGACTGCAAGCGTTATTCCGAAGCTGCTTGGAAATTTAGGGTCATCCGCAACGGCGCAAACGTCTTTATCTTCGTCGATTATTTCATAAATCTCGGTATAATTTATTAATGTATAGTTCGTGTCGACTTGTGTGGATGCCTGCCCCATTTTTCTGTTGTAGGTTTTTCTACATTTCACTTTCCAAATTTAAAAGATTTCTCTGAATTTCGAATGTTTTTCAAATATTTGATTAAGTACAAGAAGGATCTTTCATTTGTTGATTCACAATTTTCTTCGCTCATCTTTTCGTACGCCATTTTTCTGAAACAATAACAAACAAATATTTACCAATTACCACTACGCCAATAAATCTATAGGTAGTTATATTATGAGTAGTTTAATAAATAAGCATCAATAAACTGTCATTAAAAGGTACATCTGCATATATGCATACATATTTATTAATGCACAGTATTAATATTGATTTTAAAGTTGGAACGTTGCCGACACAACCGTCCGCGTCGCGAACTTTTTAGCTAACCTCATGTTGCGTGCCCACTGTTGGGAAATGGTAAACTCCCGAATTTTGCCACTGGTTACGTTTCCTGTGAAATATAATGAAGTATTTAACTGAAAAGTTTTTTTTATTAATATTCTTTATTGTTTACCTTATTTTACGAAAAAAAATCGGGCGTTCTAGGGTTTTAATATGCTACAATTGATGATTCGTAGGAACCTAATATAATCTTGAAATAATCATCTTTTGTCTTTCTTTCAATGGAACTTTTTTGATAGAATAGGAAAATAATTATGTATAATATACGTACTTTCTCCTTGAAATCCTGTCAAATAGATCCCATTTGTGCGACTTGTTCATTTTGCGTAGAAATGTCTGTAACAAAGAAAACATATATGAAGATCAGCCAGGTACGAAAGTCAAATGTTCCTCCCAAGCAGAAATATTATTAAAGGCTGGAAACGTGTTATTGTAACTGTAGGTATATATCGCTAAGACTTATTTATGAGTCAGGTTTTTATTGCAAAGCTTTTTTTATTACATTAGTTCAGCAAACAGGCAGATTCGTTTCATCCGTGCAGGAACGGAGAAAGAATACAATTTCCTGCAGCCGGGCGGCCTGTCGTAAGAGGCGACAAAACAACCCACAGCCAGGTGGTAGGGTATTCGCCCGACTGGATGGCTACCACCCCTGGTCTAAAGTATGTCGCCATAACAACCTTGAGTTGTGTTCCGGCATTAGTGACCAGGTTCCAGTTTCCCTTAAGAGAGCAGCAGCGCATTTGTAGCACCTTTGGTGTTGCAAATGTCCATAGGCGATGATAACCGCTTTCCATCAAGTGGGCCGTCTGCCTGTCTGCTGAACTCCAGCAATAAAAAAAAAAAAAAAAAAAAGATTGCCCACTTGATGGAAAGCGGTTACCATCGCCTATGGACATTTGCAACACCAAAGGTGCTACAAATGCATTGCTACTCTCTTAAGAGAAAACGGAACCTGGTCACTAATGCCAGAACACAACTCAAGGTTGTTATAGCGGCATCTAGCCCAAGGGTGGTAGCCATCCATTTTGTGGCCTCTTACGATAGGCCGCCCGGCCGCAGGAAATTGTATTATTAGTCCGTTCCTGCACCGATAAAGGATACGGTTTTTTAAATATTGTGCAGCAAACCCTGCCCTAGCTTTTGTACTACATTTCTCTGTCCATGCCAAGGTTGTCTGGAAGAGATCGCTGTCAGCGACAAGACCGCTATTTGTACCTAATTCTAAGCTGTTTTTGCATATTATTTCATTCATTTTATTGTACTATAAAGTATATTCTATTCTATTCTATATTCACATGTATTTTCTATTCTCTTTTCTTTTATTTCTGTTTTTTCTTTTCTTTTATAAACTTTACAAAGGATGCTGTAACAGCCTCTTTGGGATTCGGACGTTTTCTTTATGAAAAGCATTCCAAATGTTTTCAAATAGAGAACGAGGCAACCATTGTTATGCCTAGACACGTCATTATGTAAAAAATATCATATTCTGTGAAAATATCGCTATGTGAGCTACATAATATACAGACTTAATGTTTGTCACAACGGGCCCCGGCGGCGAGCCTCGCTTTGCAGGTACCCGAGGAGTTGTTCAAACAAAGGAAACACGTAAAATAATGATATGATATTTTTTACATGATGACGTATCTAGGCATAACAATGGTTGCCTCATTCTCTATTTGAAAACATTAGGAATTTTTTTCATAAAGAAAGCGTTTCAATCCCAAAGACGCTGTTACAGTATTTACGCCTACTACAATCTTCTTATTGTATCTTATCTTTTGTACAAACTATTATGTCTATTATTACGTTGTCACCCTTTATGGTAGGGATAGAGGAGATGGGATAAAGAAAGCTTAAAGTGCAACTCTCACTCTTTATACAAAATACAATCAGCTCATGGTTAATCGTTTCACGCCGATATTCTGTGAGAGCGTGGTCTAACACAGATCGAACTGGCGTAAATGTAAAAAATGTGTGTTGGAATACATAGTAGAAGTAAAACTTCAACGGACAAGTGGAAAAACGAATCACCAAATCTAGTCTAAATTTATGCCGCTGCTCCACGCGGCCGTAATGCTTTTTCGTGGCAGAAAAATCCTGAGACCGTCTATATAGAAGTTTCACTTCAATAAAAATACAGAAGTAAATACTAAAATATAAAATTCAAAAGTGTTTCCGGGATAAATTGCTAACTATGAATATGACTAATATACATAATTAAGTCAGTAGTCATTACTTGATAACAGTAATCACATTCATTATTATAATTGTAAATTAGTGACAAACGTTATATCGTATTTTAGTATTGAGTTTTATTTAGAGCCAGCGGTAATTTTAGTAACATAAATATGCAGTATCTTTGGGTGAACGCTGTAATAAATTTGATTTGTGGCATTAGTGTTGTGCTTACTTGGTGTTTGTTACCCAAGTGTCGGACGCTCCAAAACTACATCACTATTAACCAAATTATTAACGGAATCTTACATCTTTTACTTATAACTATATATTTTTCAATCTTGAATTCGTTTGATTTCTATGTTGGATTATTTTTTTTTCTATTTATGACAACGACTTGTTGGTCATTGTGTGCATCTTTATATGCTTACTTGAAATTAGTGTTGTTGCACCACTCGAAGATAAGTTATGAAAAAAGAAGAGTCACTGTGTTTGTGTATGGTACGGTGGTACTGTCACTGATAATAGCCCGTTACATTATTCCAAGCATTACTGGAATAAAATCATACCAATCTGCTTATTTGATTCTAGCAGTGATGCAATACATTGCAATGATAAATTTTGCAATTTTTGTCAATGTGGTTGCGAGTGTGATGTCTTGCTGCAAGAGGACAATCTCTAGACGGAATGGTAAACATATGATCACCTTAATAGGTGTGGGGCTATTATGTGACTCCAGTATGATAATTTATTTCATAGGTATTGCCTCTAAATATTCATTATGGAATAGGACAGGCTCTATATTATTATTTCATAGACTTATAGTACAAACATTGGTGCTGTTATTTAAAAAATCCACGCGAAAGGAATGGAATTTATTGTTTCTTAAAATAAAACGTTGTTTAGAATAAAACAATATTTTATATCGAAAGTATTTATTTTTATCTCACCTCAATTCTAAGACTTATAATAAATGCACAAACATCTTAAACGACCAAAATTTTATTTACTTTTTCACCATGCACCTTGCTGAAGTGTTGACTCAACAGCTAATAGTAGACGAGCCCAAGAGGCCAAATATGGAATTACTCGAGTGTCACGGGGAGCTTTTGGATTGTGAAGATTAGATGCTAAAAAGAAAAAAAAGGTTATATGATGTATGCCCTTTCACTGTTGGGGGGAGCGTGTACATGTTTTCAAAAATGTAAAAAAAGAAAGAAAAAGCGTCACACAGAAACACTCAAGCGCGTCAGATATTAATAATGTATGCGCCCCATGTGTTTCTGATAACGGAGAAATATTAATCTACCAGTTTGCATAGTGGGGGTGGCCGTAAGGCCATCGTAAGATGGGGTTGAAAATGGGTATAAAAAAATGTATTCGAGCTCATCAGATATTCAGAAGGGATGTTAAGTAAACTCTAAAGGAACTTCTATTCAAAAGACTCACGATTTAGACGCGACCAAAAGTCATGGCCGATTTTTGAAAATGTAATAACTACTCGAGCGCGTCAGATTAATAAATATGCAGACGGTTTAGCTTGATGTCCTTGTCGTGCTGGCCCATAATCTGACAGTTATGTAGAGGAATTTCCTTAATCTGGAGGTTTCAAAATAAATATTTTTATTTTTTTTAGCAGAATATATATATAATTTTATTTACTATTTCGCCATGCGCTTCCATAACGTATTGACTCAATAGATAGGGAATCTGTATCTCATTCTGAGGATGTGGGTTCAAAGATTGGTGGTAGCGCACACATTCTATTTGTCAGATAATTTTTGTAGCCTAACGTATTTTATTACAACATCTAGAACTGTAGAACTGACAGTGACGGAAAACATTGCCAGGAAACTTGCGCATAAAGATAATCAATGGGAAATGGGATAGTGATAGAAATGAGGACAATGCTGTCTATTTACCTAATATAATAAGGATAAGCTGCTGAAGTTATGATTTTTAAATTTTTTGGACACTACATGAACGATGGAGAAGACGAATCCTTGTTCACAATCTTGTATTGATATAAAATAAGTTTCACTTTAAATGCGAGCGTCTGTTGAATCACACGCAAACTTTATAAATTTAAGCGGTGCCTTACTACTTGCCTTTGGTGTTGCAAATGTCTATAGGCGATGGTAACCGCTTTCCATCAAGTGGGCCGTCTGTCTGTCTGCTGAGCTCCTGCAATTAAAAAAAAAAAAAATTTCATGGTGTAAAATTATTATTATACGAGAAGACAAATAAAAAAAAGTAAATACTAAAATATAAAATTCAAGTGTTTCGGAATAAATCGCTAGCTATGAATATGACTAATATATATAATTAAATCAGTAGTCATTAGTTGGTAACTGTAATCGAATTCATTATTTTAATTGTAAATCAGTGACAAACATCACATCGTATTTTTGTATTGGGTTTTACTTAGAGCGGTAATTTTGGTAACATAAATATGCAATATCTTTGGGTGAACGTGATAAATTTGATTTGTGGCATTAGTATTGTGCTTACTTGGTGTTTGTTAGCCAAGTGTTGAACGCTCCAAAACTACATCACTATTAACCAAATTATTGACGGAATCTTACATCTTCTACATATAACTTTATATTTTTCAATCTTGAATTCGGTTGATTTCTATGTTGGATTATTTTTTTTTCTATTTATGGCAACGACTTGTTGGTCATCTTTATATGCTTACTTGAATTTAGTGTTATAGCACCTCTCGAAAATAAGTTATGAAAAAAGAAAAGTCACTGTATTTGTGTATGGATCGGCGGTAGCGTTAATGATAATAACCTATTACATAATTCCAAGCATTACTGGAATAAAATCATATCAGTCTCTTTAAATTATTGTATCAGCGATACAGTATATTTCAATGATAAATTTTGCACTTTTTATCAAAGTGGTTGCGAGTGTGATGTCTTGCTGCAAGAGGAGAATCTCTAGGAGGAATTGCAAACATATGATCACCTAAATAGGTGTGGCGCTATTGTGTGACTCCAGTTTGATACTTTATTTAATAGGTATTACCTCTAAACATTCATTGTGGAATAAGATAAGCTCTATAGTTTTCTTTCATAGACTTATAGTACAGTCATTGGTGCTGTTAAAAAATCCACGCGAAAAGAATGGAATTTATTGTTTCTTAAAATAAAACGTTGTTTACAATAAAACAATATTTTTATATCGTAAGTATTTATTGTTATTTCATCCCAATTCTAAGACTTATAATATATGCACAAACATCTTAAACGACCAAAATTTCATTTACTTTTTCACCATTCACCTTGCTGTAGTGTTGACTAAGGAATCTGCATCTCGTTTTGACGATGTGGGTTTAAATCATAACAATATACCTATTATATATAGAGTTTATTTACCAGGTAAGTTTTGAAGCCTAACATGTATTTTATTACAACGTCTAGAGCTGGTGGGGACGTAAAACATCGTGAGGAAACGTGCACATAGAAATAACCGATGTGAAATGGGCTAGTGACCTGATATGATGAGACAAACCTAGTAATGACTGCGACAGCCATGGCTTGAGTTTTAATTTTAATTACATTTATTATCTTTTGAAATTTATCTATACTTCTATACTATAATAAATCTGTAAATGGTTCAAGTTCTGTACAACGCGTTTAAAAGTATGCAAACAATCAGGGGGGATAATTCGGACCAGGAGATTCCGAAAATGCAATTTTTAGATCTTTTGTTCGTCTGGCTGTCTGTTAGAGCATCGCGTGAAAACTATTGACTGGATTTAAATGAAACTCGACATAAGGCTAGCTTAAATACCGGGGCGTATGGATGTCTTTTATCCCGATTAGTGACGTTCTTTTTGTGGGAGATGAAAATAGCGAAGGAGATGGCGATGCGATAGCATTTTTTCTGGAAACTACTGAACGTGTATGGTTGAAACTGGACATAGTGTTGGCTTCCAACGCGAGTTAACGCTTAGGATATATTTTATCCCGACAGATTGCGTAATTTCCATGGAATAAATGGATTAGCAAAATAGCTGGCGTTGCAATCGCATTTTTTCACTCAGTACTCATCAAATCAGGTTGGCTGTGACTCGCCTCTATGTTTCACTGCGCAGTTGTGTAGACTAGTGTTCCACAAAGTATGTACCGCGGCACACTAGTGTACCGTGGTCATCAATTAGTGTGCCTCGGAAAAATAAGGTTATGCTGCAATTTGAACTTTAGGTTCGTTAATTAATAATAAATATTGTTTCGATGATTAATAAATAAATGTTGATTAATATTACTTAAAAAATGATTTTTATTTGTGGCGTACCTCCAAAATTTTTCGTTTTTCTAGATGTATCTTGAATACAAAAAGTTTGCGGAACACTGGTGTAGACTATATGGACTTAGTTTCTTTGTTATTGTAGTGAACTTGGTAACAAGAAACCGTAAAATTTTAGGTAAAACACCTAATTATATTTTTATATATGTAACATAGAGCTACTACCTGGGGTTTTTCACGTGGCGTTGCCGCAGGGAAAACTTTAGTAATTACTAAAGTGTCATCAATTTTCTTATTCCTAGAAATTGAAATTATATTTATAGTCAGTCTAGGGTTTCATGTATCTAAATCATTTAAATACAAGGAGATCGATGTCTCATACATAGGTGCTATTATAAGCCAGATGGGCAATTTCAATTCTCGAATAGATTTCCGCCGAATATTCTAACTCCATTTATTTATCGAAGTCAAATCACAGAAGTCCTCATACGGGAGCTCAACGGCGCAGCCATATACGTTTCCCTCATGATAAATTGCCACTTGACACGTTTATGTCTCGGAGACGTGTCGACGCAGGAACCCTATTCTGTATTCGCTGTAAGTTGAAAGCACGTAATGTAACCGCGTTCGCAACTACTTTGTAGTTTGAACGCGAAGGGCGTGGCGATTTTCTGTGTTCTATGTATGCTATGTAATTACAGAAAAGATAAAAAAATAGAACTACATACAATGTATAGTAAAAATAATTAATAATAAAAAAACCATGGAGATAGTTTTGTATTTAGAAAATACAAAGGGGATTGCTAGCTATAATAATAAACATTATTGGAATAATTTCTTAGATATAATCTAAAAATAAACTATATATACAAACTAAAATTAAAGTATAAAATCTAGTTCTAGACCGCTGTCAGTCGGAAAGGTGCCCAAACGACTGGCCACATTGCCTCTCTGAATGGCAATGCTGATGCGTTGTCCGAGGTATAAACCAGTCTCTTGGTCACGTGAGACATCCACCAGACGTTTGACTATGTCTCGATAAAGCTTGTGCGCCTCAGGCCCCCATAGTCCCAGGGTTTCGACCCCAAAATCCGCAAATATTATTGTAAAATAAGTCTAATGGGGCAACATTTAAGGATATAATATGGCATAACATCGGTTGCCTGCACTGTCGCAAATATCGCAGCACATTTGCTGTTTTCGCGCTATTTATTGCGCTTAGGTTGCTAAGCTGAGTTCTGATTTTTGAGACGACACCAGCCCAGGTTATAGTTTACTGTGGATTTTCAAATTATTACAAACTCCAGACTAAAATAATGTAAGTGTAAAGTAAATCTGTGAGTGTATTTTTCACCAACATTGTGCCACTGGTGTTAAACTCGTATATAACCTCTATTTCGCCATTGAAAGATAGAGAACAATTAGAAATATAATTAAATTTTGAAGTTTATGTTTGTAATATTGAAAAATGTGCTCTCTATAATTCTTTCTTGTAAAAATGCTGCAATGTAAAATTACCTAAAATATAATATTGTTAAATTTAAAATCCTTCCTTCGAGTATCCTACCAGCTTTTTCTCCATGGTCCTTCGAGCCTTTTTCTCCACTGGGTTGTATTCCTGACACATATACGTGTATAAAAATCTATAGGACTTCGCTTGCGAGAGAAAGAGATAGAATACATTATATTGGGAAATGTTTTGAAGTTTTTCGTGAATACTTTAAAATTCGTGTTCTAAAGCTTAAATATATTATAACGATGTATAATATATGAAATGTGACGTCACGGGATTTAGAATCCTTTCCACCTCTTGTCACACTTTGTTTTACTTCTACTGCGTGTGAACTGCACACATATATTTATTTTTAAACTTACGATATGTAGACGTAGTGAATAAGCTTTTAGATATAGTCTATCACATTCTTACGTTCACACATTCGTATGCAGTTACACACGTCCTGTTATGTAGTCACTTTGGCACAATGGAAGGCCGTGTCATTACTGGCACGCGTGACCAACTCTCCTAAGTATAGATGAAAAATATGGAAGGTATGGCCCAGTTTTTCCACTTCTGAGACATATTATGTGTAGCAAAACGATCTTTCTGGGAACGAAGTTCTTTTACGCGACTTACAGCAAAGGAACTGGCAGAAATCGTCACGTAAGGTAAATGCCTTCTCTTGCCATGCGATGAAAGCTCCAGCGGCTTCAAATCCAGTTACCGGTAGGTAATTGCGCACTAAGTTGCCGCCGGGGCAAAGAGATAAAACCTCAAGGCCCCAACATCCCCAATCCTATAAAGAGGAAGAAGACCCTGGACTCACCTTTTTTATACAATTTCGAACTTTAATACAAACAAATAAGATCTAAATAATATTAATAAGTGTAACATACAAGGTTTTCAAATTAGAAGGTCTTGTAACCGCCCTTATTCGGCCGCATTCGGGCGCTGTCGCCGCGCATGTTTAACATATGATAAAAATAGTATTATGCATAATGGTACACTATTTTTATCATACACGTGTTTCAAGGATATCAATAAAAGAACTTCGTTTCAGATAAGACTCTTTCGAACGCTTATTGTGTGTTGTGTGGTTTTATTTTAAACGAATATCCAACCTTATTCATAATCTGTTAATAATGAATTGTGTCATTAATTAAGGATTTGCACCATTAACTGTTGCTAATTGTGCAAATATTTAATTAATTAGAAATTATCAGCCTTTGGTTGTTTATTGCGATACTTCTTCTTTTACAATAATTAAAATTTATCCGTGCAGGAACGGAGAAAGAATACAATTTCCTGCGGCCGGGCGGCCTGTCGTAAGAGGCGACAAAACAACCCACAACCCCCCAGGTGGTAGGGCATTTGCCCGACTGGATGGCTACCACTCCTGGTCTAAAGTATGTCGCCATAACAACCATGAGTTGTGTTCCGGCATTTGTGATCAGGTTCCAGTCTCCCTTAAGAGAGCAGCAGCGCATTTGTGTTGCAAATGTCTATAGGCGATGGTAACCGCTTTCCAACAAGTGGGCCGTCTGTCTGTCTGCTGCGCTCCTGCAATAAATAAAAAAATAAAAAAATAAATAGCTTTTGAAGCGCTATTAGAATAAAGATTTTTCAAAAACTAATCTGTAAGGTTCAGTTATTAAATAAACATGATCATTCAAAGTCTACTTTAATGCATAAAGGATGATAATGACATTTGTGGGGTAGTTTGTTGAGTGGTCCGTCATTTGTAGTGATCCCGTGGCACGTGTTTCTGTATCGAAGTAGCACGGACAAAATTGCGCAATTTAATCGTCGCGGGAGCCAAGCTTGACCACAGAATAAGTGAACACAAAATAATAGACGAAAAGTTGTACTTTCTGTACGCTGTATAATTGTTACTTAATTAGTTTAGCATTTAACCTAAGCCTGTAAAACTTATTGCCTAATCGTTATAAATCTATGCTAATATTATGAAGAGGAAAGATTTGTATTTTTGTATGTTTGTAACGAGTAAACTCAAAAACTACTGGACCGATTTCAAAAATTATTTCCCTATTCAAATGTCACATTATCCCTGATTAATTATTATTTATTTTGCTATTGCTATTTGGGGGTTTAGGTAAGTTCAGTGGTGCGTCTATATTGGTTACCCCGTTGTATAGAGTGACGGACCTATGGTAAGAGCCTATGGCTCAATCGCCCGAGAGGGAAGCACAAAATAAGACGACGAGTTGTTGTACTCTTGCAGTATATTAATTTCTTCTTTTTTATAATTTAACTCATACTATATATACAGAAACCTTATGGTTTACGTGATATGCACGCCAGTATTCTAATCAATATTAAATATTATATTTACACGTTTATGAGATTGGATATTTTTGGTGATCTACACAAATGCCCAATCTTATCCGCAGCGATAGCACCGAATGTATTACGTGTAAAGCACCACATTCATTTATTTGCTATAGTCTTTAATTTTACATACACATACATACATAACTTCACGCCAGTTCCCTTGCGGGGTAGGCATGAACAACATAGTGCCATTTAGGCTTATTCTTACACACCTCACTTGCCTCTTTGACATTCATAACTCTTGTCATGCAAGCTCGTCTGTTCTTAAGGCTTCTGACATCACCTTCTGCTAGTACACGATCAATTTGATCATGGAAGGTGTGTCGTGGCCTTCCACGACTTCTGCATCCATCCACTTTTGCATTGTATATCTGTTTAGTCATTCTTTCATCATGCATTCTTTCCACATGCCCGAACCACCGGAGCATTCCTTTCCTTACCTTCACCCCGACACTCTCTTTCAGACCAACTCTCTTTCTTACTTCGGTATTACGAACGCGGTCCGCGAGCGTCACTCCGCAGATTTTGCGCAGTGCTCGCATCTCGACCGCGTTTACTCTACTTTCATGCTCTTTCTTCCATACCCAACTCTCGCTTCCATACGTGAGCGTAGGTACCAGCACCGCGTTGTGTACGGCGAGCTGGGCCTTCTGGCTGAGGTTCTTAGCGCCTAGAAGTTTACCTAACGCTCTGTTCAAACTATTCCCCAAATTCACTCTTCTTTCTATATCAGCGGTGTAACTTCCATAGTCTTTAATTGTGCTAAATTATATCTATACACTATAAACGTCGATGGTTCCCCTCTTGAGGTTGTGCAGGAATATGTATACCTTGGACAAAAGATCCAGGTAGGCAAACACGGCCTCGAGAGGGAAGCCAATAGGAGGATCCAGTTAGGTTGGGCAGCATTCGGTAATCTTCGACATGTCTTCTCGTCGACCATTCCGCAATGCTTGAAGACGAAAGTCTTCGAGCAGTGCGTCCTACCCATCATGACATATGGTGCCGAGACATGGACACTGACAGCGGGACTGGTCCACAAATTCAAAGTCGCTCAACGGGCTATGGAGCGAGCTATGTTAGGTATTTCTCTTATGGATAAAATCAGAAATGAGGACATCCGTAAGAGAACGAAGGTAACTGACATAGCTCGCAAAATTAGCAAGTTGAAGTGGCAGTGGGCCGGTCACGTCTGTCGCAGGACCGACGGCCGATGGAGCAAACGAGTCCTGGAGTGGAGACCACGTCTCGGCAAACGTAGTCCAGCCCGGTGGTCTGACGACCTGCGCAAGATCGCCGGCAGGGGCTGGATGAGGAAGACGGGAGACCGGGATATGTGGCGCGTACTTGGGGAGGCCTACGTCCAGCAGTGGACTGAGAGTGGCTGAAGAAGAAGAAGAAGATATCTATATATTGTTACGACTGAGGTGCCGACAAAGGCAAATTCACACCTGCAGCCCTGTAGAAACACATTTTATTACCTTTTCGGCATTTGGACTTCTTTTGTTTACTTTGTGTTTAAAATTTGTGATTAGAAAAACAGCCCGTTGTGTATTGTAATCTTTGATGGCAGTCATTAGCCAGGTGCGATTCTGGGAAATTCGGTCACGCGGCCGAGTAGACATATTGCTCCCGTGCAGTATAAAGCAATACCTCGATTGATGGACGAGGCAGTCGAGCGATAACCGCAAGGGGAGCAAGCCTTGTGTACATTCGGTAATCTATTTAGTGACGGACTTTGCGCGGGTTATTGAATCGTGCATTACGTTTGGACTGGTTGTGTTCAGTTATATTTAATGTGTTATACATGTTTGTATAGTTCTAATAAACTATAATAATACCAACAGCATTTTAATTCGATTCCTGCAACTCGTAACAATATTAATACGTGAAGCAAAAACTTTGTACCCCTTTTTACGAAAATTGCGCGGACGGAGGAGTATGAAATTTTGCACACTTATAGTTTACATAGAGAAAAAGCAACGAATGCTAATATTTTTTTTTTAATTATGCATAAAAAATACATTAAATCAATTAAAAAAAACATTACACACTGTACCATGTATTTGACACACACGCATACTCTTTTGTTTATTGTTCAATTCAAATTAACAGTGTAGCCTTGGCGAAATCTTTGATTATAGAAGTATATATAGTCTTTGACATTAATTATTATGATCGAATTTTGAGCACGGCCGACCACTAGTATCAACAAATTGGTCGAATTAACGTGATGCAACAGGCTATATAACAATTAGGGATCCCTACTAAAACTGCAATAATGTAACCCATCAATCTAAACAAAATAATTGGCGCTGGAATCGGGTTCTACGATTTTGATGAAATTTTATGTGTGTTTGAGTAGGTCCCGGGGTGGTCTAGATTCACAATTAGACCCGGTAGGTAGCGCTGGAAATCGGTTCTAGATTTTTATTTTTTCAAGGCAGGACAACGTCTGCAAGACCGCTAGTAGTAATATAAAATGGCAGACATACACACAAATTCTATATTCCCAGGGGAAGCAATTTACGCTTGTATTTGGTGTAATTACAAAAGGGACCGTTCTGAGAGCGATCCGAGGTACCTAGACTATAGTAATAATGAAAAATTCATTCACGAAATTTACCATTCCAAGAATCGAACCCGAAGCCTTTTGTGTTACAGTGAGGACGGCCGTCAAAGACTTAATCCACTCAACCGCAGAGTCATTATTAGACTTTCGTTAAATTGGGTATTTAATGTTAAACATTCTTATCCATGTAATCTGATGACGATATATAATATTTTCTGTGTTGATGGCATATTTGATCACGTTCGTGGAGTACTCAAGATTAAATCTTCCTAACTTATGCAGGAATAAATTAATCCACGTAACGTGACGTCATATTGTTTAAACAATTTCATCATACAGAGAAAGTTTGCCACAAGTCTCTTGCGATTAAAAGCAATTTCGCGACGCATAAGTACACTTAAATACAAAATAAGAACATTTAGAACAGTACCGAATTAATTTTCATTCAATTGGAATCGTTCTTATGATAATTTCATTCGGTTGAACGTGACTTTTGACTTATTCAGTGGAAGTTTTAATCCGACGCGATGGCGGGTGAAGTGGAATGAAGTTATTTTAAGGTCGCGACTGTACTACGGTATCTTATGCCGCGACTAAGCTTGGTCTAGTTGAGAGGGTGAGCGGGCAATGACGCGCTAGACCAGGGCGGATTTAGAAATATGACGCCTATAGGCTATTAAATTTTACCACCCCTATTGATAAATCGATACCCTAATTCACAATCATATTAATTAGATCATTTTTTTGTCAATAAAATTGTAACTTTATGATTTGTGTATATATATAGTCTTGAATTAGAGCTCCTTTTTACCGTAGTTTGAAGATGGTGTAAGACATAATATATAAATAAATTGGCCCCAAATTTGCCGCCCCTCCAAAGTCTGCCGCGCTAGGCTCCAGCCTACTCAGACTATTGGTAAATCCGCCACTGCGCTAGACTTAAGTAATATAGGGACACATCCATACAGTTATTATGTAAATACTTAAGTAGCTTTTTTATAGTTATTGCATGCAGCAGACAGGCAGACGGTCCACCTAATAGAAAGTGTTTTTTTTATTTTTTATTATTAACAACTCTATGGACTCGAGTTCCGTACCCTTTTTTACAACTTAATTTCTAGATTTAATTTTTTGAATTTAACACGCTTATTAGTTATTTTGGTTCTTGTGTGTGTGACATTAATTTATTGATTTTTGTGTTGAGGTGCATGTACCTTACGAATAACTTATTATATTAATTTAGTCTAGTTTTAATACTAAACTTATACTAATGTAGAGTGTATCTGTTACATGCTGGTGTTGTGAGGAAGTGCATGTGCAGTGTTGGCCTTATATCTATGCTTATATATACTGTCCTATCTAGTGCCATGTGTGTTGTTTTTTTCTCTTTTCTATGCCTGGGTTATTAATTTGTAGGCATTTTGTGGGTCTTGGTTTGTTTGTGGAGTGTGCGTGTAATGCAATGCGATGGTAGTGCGCGTTGGTTTGAGTATGTGTATAAGTTTTGTAGTTTTGTTGAATAGAAACTGGTTACCATCGCCTATAGACATTTGCAACACCTAAGGTGCTACAAATACGATGCTGCTCTCTTAAGGGTACTGAACCTGGCCACTAATGCCGGAACACAATTCAATGTTGTTATGGCGGCATACTGTAGAGCAGTAAATACCCTGCCACCTACAACTGGATCGGGTAGTGTGCATTTTCCCATTTCGCGTTCATTTTATAATAAAATAATAATAATAACAACCTATAAAGTCTTACAGCTGGTCTCGGGCTTTTCATTTTTATAGGAGAACGGACAATATACCTTATCCGTATATTATCCGTGCAGGAACGGAGAAAGAATACAATTTCCTGCGGCCGGGCGGCCTGTCGTAAGAGGCGACTTAACAACCTACAGCCAGGTGGTAGGGCATTTGCCCGACTGGATGGCTACCACCCCTCGTCTAAAGAATGTCGCCATAACAACCTTGAGTTGTGTTCCGGCATTAGTGACCAGGTTCCAGTCTCCCTTAAGAGAGCAGCAGCGCATTTGTAGCAACTTTGGTGTTGCAAATGTCCGTCAAGTGGGCCGTCTGCCAGTCTGCTGATCTCCTGCAATAAAAAAAAAGAAAATCTTGCCACGCTTGGCCAAGGTGGATTGACCAGCTTAACACATCGGTTATCTCGATGTGTCGATTTCATCAGGTTTTCCTTCACCGTTATCACGTAGTAATTGTAAAAATATCTATATTAAAGCCGAAAACTGCTTAAGTGGTGCATGTGCATGGTTTTTCGGGCAATCATCATATCAGCCTTTTTACCACTTTTGAAGTATAAAGTGGAATATTCTGTATAAATAGAGGTTAGAGAGATTTAAAAATATTTTTGAAGAATAGTGATTTGAACAATATTAGTTAGGCTTTAAGATGTGGGGTATTTTCTATTAAATGTTTTTTTAAGGAATAGTCTGAAGAAATGGAGGTTACAGAGATTTAAAAATATTTTTAAGGAAACATGATTTGAACGTATCAGTTAAATATACTTTAAGAGGTGGGGTATTTTCAATTAAACGTTTTTATGGTTCCGTGAACAATATTAGTTAAGTAGACTGAGATGGGGGGTATTTTATATTAAATGTTTTTTATGGAATATTCTGAAGAAATGGAGGTTACAGAGATTTAAAAACATTTTTAAGGCAAAGTGATTTGAACGTATCAGTTAAATATACTTAAAAAGGTGGGGTATTTTCAATTAAACGTTTTTATGGTTCCGTGAACAGTATTAGTTAAGTAGACTGGGATGGGGATATTTTCTATTAAATGTTTTTTATAGAATATTCTGAAGAAATGGAGGTTACAGAGATTTAAAAATATTTTTAAGGCAACATGATTTGAACGTATCAGTTAAATATACTTTAAGAGGTGGGGTATTTTCAATTAAACGTTTTTATGGTTCCGTGAACAGTATTAGTTAAGTAGACTGGGATGGGGATATTTTCTATTAAATGTTTTTTATAGAATATTCTGAAGAAATGGAGGTTACAGAGATTTAAAAATATTTTTAAGGCAACATGATTTGAACGTATCAGTTAAATATACTTTAAGAGGTGGGGTATTTTCAATTAAACGTTTTTATGGTTCCGTGAACAGTATTAGTTAAGTAGACTGGGATGGGGATATTTTCTATTAAATGTTTTTTATAGAATATTCTGAAGAAATGGAGGTTACAGAGATTTAAAAATATTTTTAAGGCAACATGATTTGAACGTATCAGTTAAATATACTTTAAGAGGTGGGGTATTTTCAATTAAACGTTTTTATGGTTCCGTGAACAGTATTAGTTAAGTAGACTGGGATGGGGATATTTTCTATTAAATGTTTTTTATAGAATATTCTGAAGAAATGGAGGTTACAGAGATTTAAAAATATTTTTAAGGCAACATGATTTGAACGTATCAGTTAAATATACTTTAAGAGGTGGGGTATTTTCAATTAAACGTTTTTATGGTTCCGTGAACAGTATTAGTTAAGTAGACTGGGATGGGGATATTTTCTATTAAATGTTTTTTATAGAATATTCTGAAGAAATGGAGGTTACAGAGATTTAAAAATATTTTTAAGGCAACATGATTTGAACGTATCAGTTAAATATACTTTAAGAGGTGGGGTATTTTCAATTAAACGTTTTTATGGTTCCGTGAACAGTATTAGTTAAGTAGACTGGGATGGGGATATTTTCTATTAAATGTTTTTTATAGAATATTCTGAAGAAATGGAGGTTACAGAGATTAAAATTTTTTTTTAAGGCAAAGTGATTTGAACATATTAGTTAATTAGACTTTAAGATGTGGGGAATTTTCTATTAAACGTTTTTATGGTTCCGTGAACAATATTAGTTAAGTAGACTGAGATGGGGGTGTATTTTCTATTAAATGTTTTTTATGGAATATTCTGAAGAAATGGAGGTTACAGAGATTTAAAAACATTTTTAAGGCAAAGTGATTTGAACGTATTAGTTAAGTAGACTTTAAGATGTGGGGAATTTTCTATTAAACGTTTTTATGGTTCCGTGAACAATATTAGTTAAGTAGACTGAGATGGGGGTGTATTTTCTATTAAATGTTTTTTATGGAATATTCTGAAGAAATGGAGGTTACAGAGATTTAAAAACATTTTTAAGGCAAAGTGACTTGAACATATTAGTTAAGTAGACTTTAAGATGTGGGGAATTTTCTATTAAACGTTTTTATGGTTCCGTGAACAATATTAGTTAAGTAGACTGAGATGGGGGTGTATTTTCTATTAAATGTTTTTTATGGAATATTCTGAAGAAATGGAGGTTACAGAGATTTAAAAACATTTTTAAGGCAAAGTGACTTGAACATATTAGTTAAGTAGACTTTAAGATGTGGGGAATTTTCTATTAAACGTTTTTATGGTTCCGTGAACAATATTAGTCAAGTAGACTGAGATGGGGGTATTTTCTATTAAATGTTTTTTTATGGAATATTCTGAAGAAATGGAGGTTACAGAGATTTAAAAACATTTTTAAGGCAAAGTGATTTGAACGTATTAGTTAAGTAGACTTTAAGATGTGGGGAATTTTCTATTAAACGTTTTTATGGTTCCGTGAACAATATTAGTTAAGTAGACTGAGATGGGGGTGTATTTTCTATTAAATGTTTTTTATGGAATATTCTGAAGAAATGGAGGTTACAGAGATTTAAAAACATTTTTAAGGCAAAGTGATTTGAAAGTATTAGTTAAGTAGACTTTAAGATGTGGGGAATTTTCTATTAAACGTTTTTATGGTTCCGTGAACAATATTAGTTAAGTAGACTGAGATGGGGGTGTATTTTCTATTAAATGTTTTTTATGGAATATTCTGAAGAAATGGAGGTTACAGAGATTTAAAAACATTTTTAAGGCAAAGTGACTTGAACATATTAGTTAAGTAGACTTTAAGATGTGGGGAATTTTCTATTAAACGTTTTTATGGTTCCGTGAACAATATTAGTTAAGTAGACTGAGATGGGGGTGTATTTTCTATTAAATGTTTTATTTATGGTTCCGTAATCACCTAACAAACAAAAAAGTGGACGTATGTTATCTTTACGGAACTCTTATTGCGTCGTGGATTTCCTAATATACATATGTATTTTACAAGTGGTCCTTCAGGATTTAAGATTGAAAACCTAATAAAAGTACGGTTAACGGTTTTAAGCGTGGTAATTTATTTGATTTTTGTTATTCCGACGTTTTTGAAATTGAAAACCTATTTGAAAAATTCACCTCTATAAGCATAAAATATAAGTGGAAACAAAAACAGTATTTGCACATTAAAACAAAATGTTGTTAAATAGCTTCAGTGTAGCGAAAATATGGGACTAAATTAATTTCCAAGTTTATCGAGCCATGAAGCTCCAGAAAGTTACAAAAGTCTCATAATCATTCTCAAGAATACATCTGACTTGATTAAAACTGTTGATGCATAGTGGATATAGACATTACCCAAACCGCTTAATATATCTGAAGAGCCAAAAGTTGTAGAGTGGTTTCTGTGAAATTGTGATCGCTAAGATTTGATCAAAGGGGTGAGATGGTTTGTTAGTCAAAAGCCATTCGTTTAGAGACCATACATTGTCGATCAATCATATAAAGAGCTACTTGACAGTTAATCTTAGATTACTGCAGCATGAGTCCACTCTACTTCATTCCCTCTACTATTTATACCAGTCTGTATTAGTGTTCGGAAATTACATAAATGAAAGATATAGATAGCATTATAAAATTATAGTTTTAAGAAAGTACCCAGTGGGTACAAAAAATGTTCCTGATATTACAGAAGAAGTATATGAATGCGAGTTACTGAACTGCATACTTCTACTACTAAACCATTCTGATTTCTTTGACCTTTTCCTATTAAAAGAAATTGACCAAGATAATCAAATACTGAAAATCTACTTATAGAGCTTTTAATTTGCAACTGTGGATTTTTTTAATTATTTAAAAATATCATTTCAATAGATAAGGCTGACTGACGGACGGACATACTGACAATATGTGATAAGAACCACGATATTTGCGAGCTGGTAGGGCAAATGCCCTACGACTTGGCACATTTAATTATGTAAAACAGAAATAATATGACAAAGAAGATTTTAAACACAAGAAAATTGAAACCGAGATAATATATTTTAACTGTGAACGTCTAATGAGTCTAATGAGTAAGGAAAACAAGCCTCGAGGTAATTAAGGTGTATAGGGACTTGACAATATAATGCTGATTGCGACCCTTGGTAATTCAATTTGTAATTCATTAAGAGTTGTTATATTAAATTACGTAATATAATATTAAATTACCTATTACGTGGTTGAGACGCATTTTAAACTTTATCCGTTTAAAAGCATTATTCTTTGCCGGCTTCTATTATATTTGTGATAATAGTTATATGAACAGGTCGTCGTCGTCAGCCAATAACCATCCACTGCTGGACGTAGGCCTCCCCAAGTGGGCGCCTCTCATCACGATCCTCTGCCTTCCCCATCCAGCGCCTACCGACGACCTTGCGCAGATCGTCAGTTCATCGGGCTGGAGGCGTCCGACACTACGTTTACCGAGACGCGGTCTCCACTCTAGAGGTCGTCTGCTCCATCGGCCATCGGTCCTGCGACAAATGTGACCGGCCCACTGCCACTTCAACTTGCTAATTTTGCGAGCTATGTCGGGTAACTTGGTTTTCTTACGGATATCCTCATTTCTAACTCTATCTATAAGAGAAATATCCAACATAGCTCGCTCCATAGCTCGTTGAGCGACTTGAAATTTGGGACCAGTCCTACCTGTCCTGTAGTCCTACCATCAGTGTCCACGCCTCGTCCCGGTAGGTAAGGACGGGAAGGACGCACTACTCGAAAACTTTCGTCTTCAGGCATTGCGAGATGGTCGACGAAAAGACTTGACGAAGCTTACTGAACAGGTATGTTGTTCAAATTTATAATGATATACTCTAAGGCGATCCAGCGAGTTAACGAAGCTAGCCTTCTGGGCACCATGCCCATAGAAGACGGTGACCTAGGCTTACTGAGACTAGGTCATTATTCTATACTATTCCACATATAGTTTTGAGGGACTTTGGGTAGAATCAATCTATACTAAAATAAACCTGTAAATTAAATTCAAGTTTATACAATGCGTTGATTTCGAAAATGCAACTATTAGAATTTTTGTCTTTCTCTCTGTCCGTTGAAGCATCACGTAAAAACTACTGAACGGATTTAAATAAAACTCGACATAGAGCTAGCTTATATCCCGGGGCGTAACTTAGGTAACTATTTCCCGATAAATGACGTCGTTTCCAGGGAAAAGACGAAAATAGTGAAAAAGATGGCGCACCTGTCGCAACTTTTTTGGAAACTGCTGAACATATATGAATGAAACTCGACACAGAGCCGGCTTATAACCCGAATCAATACTTAGGATACTTTTTATCTAGGTAAAAAACGTAACGTCTATTTGGAATACACGGATTAGCAAAATAAATGGCGATGTAGACAACCATCGCTGTAATTCAATAACAAATACGTTGACAAGTTGCCTACATGTCATTCATTACCTATTAGGTACTTCAAATTAGGTTGGCTGCGACTTTTCTTTATGTTTTGCTGTGCAGTTGTCTACACTACTTATATATTGACTTTCTTTCTTTGTAATTGTTGTGAATTTAACAAGAAACTTAAGTATTGACATTTTATATATATGAAACAGCTAATTAATTTTTTTATTTACGTAACATAGAGCTAGGGTTTATCACGCAGCGTAACCGCGGGGAAAACTCTAGTACAATATAACTAAGTTAAATTTTCTTTTATTGTATCTGTTGATATAATAAAAGTCATTGCAGTGACAGTACGTACATATCTAAAAAAACCATTTAGAAAAATAAATTTTCATATAAAGCGGTCCAATCATCTCCATCAACTATCATCATAATCATAGCCAATTTTCTCAGTAACTACAGGCCTATGTGGATAGGGTTTATTTCCAATTTCTATAATTTACTAACTATTCATTTGCGGGAAGTGACTGACTGAAGCGAGTGAGGTGTGTAAGAACAGGCCTGAATGGCGCTCTGTTGTTCGTGCCTACCCCGCAAGGGAACTGGCATGAAGCTATGTATGTATGTTCATTTGCCTTAATACTGGGTAAAATTTGATATAAGCTCCATACAAGAGTAATGTCAAATTTCTACCAATGGTAAGACAAGTCGTTGAAGGCCACGACACACCTTCCGTGATCAAATTGATCGTGTACTAGCGGAGGGTGATGTCAGGAGCCTTAAGAACAGACGAGTGTGCATGACAAGAGTTATGAATGTCAAAGAAGCAAGTGAGGTGTGTAAGAATGGGCCTAAATGGCGCTCTGTTGTTCGTGCCTACCCCGCAAGGGAACTGGCGTGAAGTTATGTATGTATGTAAGGCAAGTAAATGTACAGTAACGGAACAGAACGAACCGCCCATTAAAGAAGATTGTATTTGGGGCTAAGCAGCTACGTAATAGCGTGGTGAAAGTGGAACCACGAATAAAGTAAAAAAAATCATTGAAATAATTGATGAAATTATTTTTCAATGTGCTTAGCCGATAATACGCGACTATAGATAACTCTTTATTGTACACCAATACAAACATGAACTTAAAGACTAAAATTATATCTAGTTATGTACAAAGGGCGGTCTTATCGCTAAAAAGCGATCTCTTCCAGACAACCCCAATGACTATGTGCACTGGAAAATAATTTCGTAGTTACTCAGGTCTTGAAAATTCAAAAGTTTCTATCGGCGGTCCTGTAAATTTAGAGACCCACCACTACAAGGACCACAGAAAGTATACGATTGCCTGCGGCCGGGCGGCCTGTCCATACGATTTTTACTTTTTATTGCACGAGTTCAGCAGACAGACAGACGACCCACTTGATGGAAAGCGATTACCATCGGCATTAGTGGCCAGATTACAATCTCCATTTAGACAGCGAAGGCACATTGATAGCACCTTTGGTATTACAAATGCCCATAGGCGACGGTGACCACTTTCCATCAGGTTGGCCATTTATCTATCTTTTGATCTCATACAAAAAAAAACCATAAACACTTATTAAAAATATAATTATTAAGATCTTTTTTTTTATTGCAGGAGATCAGCAGACAGGCAGACGGCCCACTAGATGGAAAGCGGTTACCATCGCCTATGGACATTTGCAACACCAAAGTTGCTACAAATGCGCTGCTTTGGGAGAAATAGTTGTAACATACATAGATAGACGAAAAGATTATAATAAAGTCTCCAATTTTGTCAAAATGGCTACGCTCCAAAAGTGACACAGTTTCGGCGGGAACGTATTCGTAATTTACGTGTGCAAAGCTGCGAGAAATGAATATATGTGTGGTTGTAATGTAATCTGCAATATAATTTAAGGGTTCCGCAGTCATTTTGGAAATAATAGAAGTCTTATGAAATCCAGATTTCTGTGTCAGTCTGTCGTAGTTTTTTTTTTGTTACTGGAGTACAGCAGGCAGGTTAACGATACACCTGATGGAAAGTGGCCTATGGACACTTGCCACACTAGCTGTCAATGGGCTACCAGCCTGAAGGTTCTTAGGCGGTATACTCTAGACAAAGGGTGGTAGCCATCCAGACGGGCAAATGCCCTACCACCTGACAAACCTTTGTGTGTCACAAGTCACTTTTCTCGAAAACTACTGAGGCCATATTTTATGGACGAAATTTAATGGTGTAATCTAGCCAGATACATCGTAACATAATTCAAGATTCTTATGGCGGCATACTCTAGACAAAAGGGTGGTAACCATCCAGACGGGCAAATACCCTACCACCTGACAAACCTTTATGTGTCACAAGTCAATTTTCTCGAAAACTACTGAGATCATATTTGTGGACGAAATTTGATGTTGTAGTCTAGCCAGATATATCGTAACAAAATTCAGGGTTCTTATAGCGGCATACCCTAGATAAAGGGTGGTAGCCATCCAGACGGGCAAATGCCCTACTACCTGACAAACCTTTGTATGTCACAAGTCACTTTTCTTGAAAACTACTGAGACCATATTTTATGGTGTAGTGTATATAGCGCTATATAAATATGTCCATATGATCACACAGGAACTTCCGAGTATAATGATTGTGATACAGAAATTTAGACACACAGATGGACGGAAGGACAGGTTGAAACCATAAGTTTTTCATTTATGCTAAAATAACTATAGAACTCAAAATGGATTCTAGACCGCTGTAGGTGAATAAAGAGAGTTACCAGAATACTGGCCGCATTCTTACGTTGTATAGCAACGCTAATGCTTTACCTCTTTGGTTACTTGAGACTTCTACAAATCATATCAAGAGAAGTTTAAAAATAGCAGCTTACTTCTCTGTGCCCTTTACAAATAAATTTTATGATTATTATTGTTATAGAACATTTTAAACGATGTAATTTTCTTTTCTCTGCTTATTACAACTGTAAACAATATCTAAGACGGTTGGATTTGTCACCAATCTCGAACGAAAGCCTTGGCTTTTAGGGATTTGGTAAAGAATTAAGCGAAGTCCTAGTATAATACCCCTTGATACTTCTATTAGCGACGTCACGGAGCGAAATATCGCAGATTGACATGAGATCTACCTCATTTATTTGGAATAGTTTCTGCAATCGAAAAGCTTCTGGTGATGTGATAAAAATTTAATAAAGTTGATCATGTATATAATAATATTCATATTTTGACAGTCTCAGTGGACTAGTCTAGATGTTGTGGATTTTTGAATCCTGGTATGGTAAGTTTCGTAAATGAACATTTATTTTGTAGTGAAACACTTACAAGCCAATAGATGGCGCTGTGCAATAATTGAAGTCACAAACGTTTCCCGAAACATACAAAGAATATATACAAAATTTCAACTACAACAGATGGGCCTAGGCCTGCGAGGAACAACATTAGCCTCGCTGGAAGATCTTCCTTTAAGACGGAGGAGCATTCCATCTCGCTCCTCCAACCGGTAGGGTCACTCCCTTCAATTTATTTACTAAAGTCTGGGTGTCACTCTCCTTTAAATTTTAACCATAAAATACCCATACCTTGCTTGGTATAAGAATATAAAATGTATGTGTTTGTTTGTCGATTATTTGTTTGCGGATATAGATATACAGAAGTAACTATTGTTAAATCCTCACAATTTATATTGATGTGGGTAGTTTTGTAAGGGCCGCTGGCTTTCGGTTTCGCCGCCATTGTGTGGTAACGAAAGTAGTATCCAACGCACGCGAGGTCATTCCGGACGTTCCGTTTTCTCCGTGCTAAGATCAAAAGATCGTTTTACATCCCATTCTTCAGTGTCGCTTTGAACATTACATACAAGCCGTTCTTGCTCTTTGGTGTGAGTGTATCAAAAATTTTGATCCAAGGTGCCCAAGGACTTGTTAGTGCCGTGCACTCTCAGGAGCTGTCTGGCTGCCCCATTGAAGGTAGATTTCGAGGTTAGTGGTGCTTATTACCCCATTGATTTTTGTGCAGGATGGCATAACTCTCACTCCCATATATCCCCTTACAAAAAAATTCACAGTCCACTATAACAGTTACTCGAACCAGCGAAGCTGTGCGGAATGCGTGATCCAGCATTATACAACTATAATATTAATTTATTTATATTTGAGAAGTTTTATTTGTTTAACACGTTTGAAAATCAAAATCTAAAGAAGATATGCGTAGGGATGGGGAATCGAGAATGGGAGAAAATAGAGTAAGTCTAAAATACTATAAAAAATCTAGTTGAAATTATTACATAAATTACACCTTTCACGAATAAATAACGAACAAACTAAACATATTTTAGAATTTTTTATATAATTCCATTTTAGTATCTTCTGAAGTTTTCACGACTAGTGTACATAATATAACTCCGTTTTAGCGGCTATAAGCGCGGTAATTTATTTGATTTTTATTATTCCTACGTTTCGGCCACTTTTCACTAGGCGTGATCACGGAAAATAAAGACGTCAAGCGTCAATGAGTATTATTAAAGTTTTATTTAGCCTACCCCCAACTTGTTGATTTGAACTTGTTCAAACGTCGCAATAATAAAAATCAAGTAAATTACCGAACTACATATTAATTCAAGAACTTTCTATTGTGAACACATCGTCGAGGATAATCTTTTATGAACGATATATTTTATTTCAATCTATTAACCCTTTGAGTCTGTCGTTCACTTTACTTCATTACAATATCAGAGCACTTCACACACAGTGAGCTTGGAGTGGTCCTAAACGACCCGTTCCTCTTCAACAATTCAACTGGCTGGAACGGTAACCATCAAATGGATTGTTCATGGGCCATCCCTTTGGGATGATGATGAGTTTGGGCCCAAACTCCGTACTGGTAGCGTGTACTGCTAGCGGGAAGACTTAAATGGAAATATTCAAAATGTATCTGATTTGTATGCAGTTATGGTGGTACCATTAGATGGCTTTCCTGAACCCTACTTTATTTTTCTACGCATTTTCCTTAAGGAGGATGGGGTTTTTACTCGCACTCGCTTTCAAATAAAACTATGTATTCTTATTAAACTTAATTACATTAGCAAATTTTTATGATGTTGTTCTAATTCAGACCGTTTTATCACTACCGTACCTATTATACTTTATACCTTATAATATGGTAGAAGACATGATGAAGATTGTTCTTCACCCATCTGATAACCTGAGACATACTTTTTATAAAATTATATTGATTTATAAATAAGCCTATCACAGCTTATCGAAAAGTGTTCATGGCTATTTTTAATTAAATTAATCATTTTATTTTCATAACCTGTAACTCTTTTGATAAATGAACAGATTTAGTTTCAACTAATAGTTTTAAACATGGAGAATATGCCTTGATACGCTTGTATACTTATTTATATTCATGGCTACCTGGCGAGAAAGTATGAACAGGTAAGTCAATATAGTTAACTACACCCTTCTGTTAACCAATATAAATTGGTATCATAAATTAAGAAAACCGACTTCAAAAATGGCTACCACCCCTGGTCTAAAGTATGTCGCCATAACAACCTTGAGTTGTGTTCCGGCATTAGTGACCAGGTTCCAGTCTCCCTTAAGAGAGCAGCAGCGCATTTGTAGCAACTTTGGTGTTGAAAATGTTCATAGGCGATGGTAACCGCTTTCCATCAAGTGGGCCGTCTGCCTGTCTGCTGATCTCCTGCAATAGAAAAAAATAAAATAAAAAAAACTCTTTTGATAACTGAACAGATTTAGTTTCAACTGATAGTTTTAAATATGGAGAATATGCCTTGACACGCTTGTATACTTATTTATGTTCGTGGCTACCTGCCGAGCAAGTATGAACAGGTAAGTCAATATAGGTAACTACACCCTTCTGTTAACCAATATAAATTGGTATCATAAAAAAGATAATTTAATTACAAAAATTATTGCCATACTTTGAAGACTCCAAAAATAACCATGAACACTCTTCGATTAGCACGCTATCATAGGCGTGTTTACAAATCAATAGAATTTGATGAAAAATATGTCTCAACCGTTATCAGATGGGTGACGATCGATCTTCAGCGTCTCTTAGACTAATGCATCATTTCAATCATTCATCGCTCCTTCCTTCCATTACCATTCGCTTATTTTTTATTCCTTTACACGCATCATTTTAAATTCTATTCTTAAATCTAAACATTTCCATATATTATAAGATTTTTTTTATTGGAGTAGTTCAGTAGGCAGGCAGATGACTCACTAGATGGAAAGCGGTAACCATCGTCTATGGACATTTGTAACACCAAAGGCGCTACAAATGCGCTGCTGCTCTCTTAGTGGAGACTGGAACCTGGTCACTAATGCCGGAACACAACACAAAGGTTGTTATGGCGACATACTTTTAGACCAGGGGTGGTAGCCATCCAGTCGGGCAAATGCCCTACCACCTGGCTGTGGGTTGTTTTGTCGCCTCTTACGACAGGCCGCACGGCCGCAAGAAATTGTATTCTTTCTCCGTTCCTGCACGGATAACTAAAAATATAAAGATGCTAGATAAAGATGCTGCATATTGGCAGCGAGTCGGTTTTATCCATATAATAGCACAATATATATCAATCTATGTATATAATCGTATCATCGAAATGAACTTCAATAACATATTTTAGTGCAAGTGTAAAGAACATTAACGCTTCTAACTCCGCTGTCCGCTCTAGGTTGAACCCCGTGTTTACGACTTGTGTACATTGTAAGCGTTTCAGTTGAACTGTCTATATGTGATCATCGCTTCTAGACTATATTGACTTGCCTCTAAAATTGGACACTTTCCTAATCCTGTTGAGCTTAGAGTATTTTTGTATCAGAGCTTTCCAAACGACTTTGCCCGCATAAATTTCGAGAACTTATTTCGCGGGATACGCTCTTTGGCCAGCACATAAAAAGTCATATGTTTAATTCTGCAGAGAATTGATTGGCAATATTCTGGTGATTTGTTGCATTTAGAAGAGCTGTTAAGCAAAGATATAATTGCTTAATAAAATTATACCCCCTTATTCATAATCATTACACGTGGTTTTTAGTAAGGCTTACAGACAAATAACGATATAAATTAAGAACATATAAATTAAGAACATAAATAAAATAATTGCTAATTACAAGCCTTAGCATATAGACTTGCTCAGGTTAATTGATGAAGATGTGTGCGTATGTGTGTGTGTGTGTGTGTGTCAGTGTGTGTGGTTGATAATGAAGATTGAAAAATTGTAAAATTGAAAAATTGAAAAATTGAAAAATTGAAAAGTGAGATTAAAAGATTGAAAAGAGAATTTGAATTTGAGTACATATTAAGTAGTTAGGAACAAACTAGTTATCTTTGAAAAATTCTTTGTTCATTATATTTCTAAAGGTGTTGGGTTTAGTTAAAAAGATATCAATGTCCAATTTTAGTGCTAGATCGTTAAATTGTGAGGCGCTGCGGAGAAAGAAAGAATTTTGCCTATAATTGGTGGATGCAAAGGGTACATACAGCAACTGTCTCTGCCTAATGCCCAATTGTTGAGTGCGTAGTCCAACATTACAAAGAAGTTCGGGACAGTCAATAAAGCCGCTAGTTATATTAAGTAGAAAACAAATATCAGTTACATTCCGCCTATACTCCAAAGGTAGGAAATGGTAGTGTTGACAACGTTCTAGATAACTGTTTATATTTTGGCTAGATTTATAGTCTAAATATCGAAGAAATTTTTTCTGCACTGCCTCAATACGCTTTACATATAGTTGATACATTGGGTTCCACGCTGGAGATGCATATTCTAACTGGCTTCGCACATATGAGCAATATAAAATTTTAATCGTTTTTAACCTGTGGAAGTTTCCTGAATTTCTAATAATAAAACCTAAAGCTTTGGATGCCTTATTAACAATGTAGGTTATGTGTTGATCATAAATAAGTTTGTTATCTTGAATGATACCGAGATCTTTGATACTATTTTCTTTTGTAATACATTTATTGTTAAGCTTATAATTAAATTCAACTATTGAACGTTGCCTAGAAAAAGTAATTTGAAAACATTTTGAGACATTAAGCTGTAATTTATTATGCGCGCAATAGGCACCAAATCTGTCTAGGTCCTCCTGTAAATACTCAGCGTCATATGAAGTTTTTATCTCCTTCAAAACTTTCATATCATCAGCATACAGTAAGATTTTGGAGTTTTTAAAACATGATTTTATATCAGCTATGAAAATAATGAACAGGAGAGGCCCCAGTAATGAACCTTGTGGTACGCCAGACGGTATGGTATACCAGTAAGAAGTGTAGCCACGCAAAACTACAGCCTGTGTGCGATTATTTATATACGAGCAAAACCAACGATACAAATCACCATGTATTCCAGAGGCCGAAAGTTTCTTTAGCAATACACCGTGATCAATGCGGTCGAAACATTTACTGTAATCGGTATATATGACGTCTATTTGTGCACCTTGTTCCATTCCCTTAGTAATGTATTCATTGCATAGCACAAGGTTGGTGGTAGTCGATCGTTTTCGAAGAAAACCGTGTTGCTCTTCGCCTAATTGATTATGAACTGCTGCGTAAACTTCATTATAGACCACACGCTCCAGAACCTTAGAGAAAAGACATAATTTTGAGATCGGGCGATAGTTTTCTACATTAGACTTGTCACCTTTTTTAGGAACCGGTGTTACAAAAGCAGATTTCCATATTAGGGGAACAATCCCTTCTGATAAAGATCGATTAAAAAGAATACAGACAGGTTTAGTTAAGCTGCTTGCACATTTTACTATGAAGATAGGCGGTATATGATCAGGACCACCGGATTTTGATAGGTCTAATGATTTCAGCAGCTTTAAAAGATTATTTTCCGATATTTTAACTGAATTGATATAATTTATACAAGTGGTTAAATCAGGATCGCCCGAGACATCGGTGTTATTATTATCTGACGTACAGAAAGTGGAGTGAAAATACTTAGCAAACAGGTTGCTAATATCCGTACCATTATCCGCAGACGTATTCTGGTAGTAAATAATATTAGGTAATGTAGAAGTATTTCTTTTGCTTTTTATGTAAGACCAAAAGAACTTTGGATTGGTTTTTATAGACTCTTCTATATATTTTATATAATTATCGAAACAAAGTTTTTCTAAGTCTATAGCTCTGCTGCGTAACAGTGAGAAGGAATGATAGTCGGATAAGTTTCCATATAATTTGTACTTACGATGGTACTTCTGTTTTTCTTTTAAAACTTTAATTAGGGCTGAACTATACCATACTGGATGCGATGTATGTCGTAATGATTTTTTAGGAACGTACTGATCTCTTATTTCATATAATTTATTATAAAAAATATTAACAGCGCTATCCAATGAATCAGAATTCAGTAGATTCTCCCATTGTACAAGGTCTAAAGTAGACCTAATTGATTCATAATCTCCCTTGTGGAAAAGATACTTAATACTGGTATTTTCTTCTAGTGTGTGTAATTCTAAAAAGTTAGCTTGTATAACTAAAGGTTTGTGATGTAAATCTACAGGAGTTGCTAATGGTTTGCATTCTTCAACGGTTACAAATCCATTGGAGAATACCAAGTCCAGAAGCCTGTCGTGTGCGTTCCGTATATTATTGAATTGAACAAGGTTACACATCTCGACTGTATCTAAAAAATCATGTAATAATTGAGAACATACATTAATGGGTGTTAAACCAATATCGTTACTTACTGACCAGTCTAGCAAATTACCAAAATTAAAATCTCCTATTACAATAAACTTATCCAGGGGATTGTTAAATATAAGCTTGTTTAATTGAGTAGTAAATTTTTGTAGTTGAGTGTAGTAAGAGTTACCCTCATTTTCTTTGCATAAATAGATAGCACAAATATGAATGTTGTAGGTTACTGAGGGTCTGTTATTCTTTATTGAAATTGTTACCCAAATGTCCTCAGCAGAACTACGCCAGTCAGGCCTTTCTATGACTGTCAAATTATTTCTTACCCCAATTAAAACCCCTCCACCGCGTGTTTGCATAGTACGAGAATAATCGCGATCACGTCTCCATACCAAATAGCGACTGTCAAAGAGTTCACTATTATAAATACCATCCACTAACCAGGTTTCCGTAAATATAATAATATCAAATGTATTTAGACAAATATTTCTGTATGTGGTTTGTGTTTTAGTACGTAAACCCCTTACGTTTTGATAATAGACGCTAAGCTTGTGCATTTTTATATTTTATAATCTCTGTGTTACTAATAAAGCATGTATTATAATAGATAAAAGGTAATAAATTGCAAAAAATGAAATACATTGCACTAACATCGTAACTATTAAAACATAAGGTAGAAGCAAAGTGATTTTTATTCAAGCACAGTAAAACACTGTGTCTTACCGAACGCACGGTTAAACCCTTTAACACTCCTATACAATGAATGGACGTAATTACGCACGCAAATAAAGACATTAGACAGCGACAATGTACATATGTTGATACGCAGCAAGTAAAAATGGACATTAAATTATAAATATTAAGAGTCAATTTGGAAAAGTTATTGCTTAAAATGTTCAAATTATTTTTCGTGCGCCTACAGGCACACACAGAACTGAGACACAAACGTAGTGTAAAAACTCGAGTAGCACACTGAGACCAGTGTTTCCCAAACCACAAGACAATATGTGAGGTTAGTAAATTTGATATATGCGAACATGTTTTATACGTTAAACTACAATGTTCTTCTGCAGAAAAGATCGTTATTATTTCACAATTTTTGAAATGTCTTTTTCGGATTTTATAATTATAACATGTGACGTATCTGATTTTCTTACGTGTATCTTTGCATGTTTCACCCATACAAATTGAAAATTCATTTCTGCGGCCGCTTTCTTAGCTTTTGACAATAAAGACTTGTTTTCTATAGTGAGATGGTCGTTAACAAAAATCTTCTGGGTTCCTGTTAGTCCTATATGACCGGTTGTAATAGGATTCTTTTTTGTAGTATATCTGGCGGCTGCTACGAAATCTTCTTTCACATATCGATTACAGAAACTTATGATGATTGGTTTGGGTATATTGTTCTCTCGTGTCGGGACTCTTGTGACGAAATTGATCTGAGATTTATTGAGTGGGTATTGAATTTGAGATCCAATTTTGAATATTATATCGAATAAGTTCTCATTGCTGGATTGCGGTACGCCTTTAATTTCCACGTTGTTCATTCTGGACCATTGTTCGGCTGAACTAGATTCTTGCTCCAATTTATCTTGACTAGTCTGAATTTTATCTATGAGATTTTGCGATTTTTCGACTTCTAGAAGACGCTCCTCAACATTAGCTATTTTACTGTTGAAACTTTTCAGCTCCTTATTTATGTTATCGAAGGAGGATTTAAAGTTTATGAATTCAGTTCTGATCGCACTAACTTCGTCCTTTAAACTCTCTAAAGGCGCCAATTTTTGAGCAATGGCTCTTATTTCTTTAAGCAACACCGACTCGGGTTCCAACAACGGTGACGATGGTGTCTGTAAAGATCCAACCTGTTTACACTTTACGCAACGCCATGTCAGCTTCCGGTCGCCAAGCTTGCGATAACCCGTCTCAGTTATCCCTGCACAGTGGAAATGTAGATCTTGAAGGCATGCAGTACAACGAGCACCTTCTGACATTAGCTCACTACAAGCACTGCACCTGAATGTATCCATTTTGAATATGTTAAGCAACTGGGGGTCAATTTAGAAGAATGTTGAAACTTTGAGATTCACTGATTTGGCTACTGCTGAGCGATAAGTTAAGTATCGATACGTGACCGTACGGCACAAGATGCACGAACGGAAACGAAACACATATTAAAACGTTGACAGTACTGTTTCTTGTACTCGTGCTAGTAAAAGTCGACTTCAAGGTGGCGAACATTTTTATTCCGTGATTGTAAATAAACAGAGGCAAAAACAGTCCATATTAGACTGTACTCAGAATGGCAAGGCTCAAGCCTAGCAGTAGGACTAATATATTTCTATTTCTCCAGAAATTTGTTAAATAATTTTCATTTAAATTGCAAGTTAATCTAAAATAGTGGAAATATTTACCTATACTGTTTATCATCAAAAAGCTTTAAAAATGCTTTTTTTATATTTGCTTATAGACAAACTGGCAGACGGGTCCACTTGATGGCAAGTGACTACCGTCGCCCATGGACATTTGCAACACTAAGGGAGCCGATGCGTTGCCTACCACGTTGAGTATCTGTTTACGTCCTTTTTGAAGAGCCCCATATTGTAGCGCTCTATGGAAACCGCGGGAGGAAGCTCATTCCACAGCTTGCTCACGTATGGCATAAAGGAGCGAGCGCCACGTACAGTGGATAGGTTCCAGGTATCAATGAAGTATGGATGAACTCCCAGTCGCTGGTGAGCAGTGCGGTGGTAATGCCTGGTGCCTAATGGTAAAATTAATTATACAAAAATCGGATAAATCTCTCCCAATCTCGGATTATAACGCAAGAACAGAATTTACCCAAAGTTTTAAAGCTTTGTTAAACATCCCCATTCATCATTTCCTTATCAGATTAAGTTTATGAACTACGCCGTACCTTGTTACTTTCCTAATTTTCAACTCGGTTTGCCCGTTACCAGATACTCGGTGTACAGATGATGTTCTAATTTTCGGAATAGACGGCTTGTCATTCTGTCATTTCCACTGCTCCGTGTTGGAGCTATTTATAGAATTACTTATCTTTTGCTAGCGGCTTCGCGTCAAAAAAAGGTATGTATAAGATGTCATAATTCTTCGAAACGTCAAATTTAATTTTCACTTCAAAGTATCTAATGATAAATATCCGTACCTCCATCTAGCGAAGATGGAACTACCATGAGAGCAAGACATTCAAATTGTCGCTGTCATTGTCGTTGCGATAACGACGTATTTGTTAGTGAATTGCAGTGGTGGTACCAAATAAAAACGTGACAGCAGCTTTATCTTTTTGGCTTTGTAATTTATGGATATAAAAGTTGCATAATGTTGACCCAGAATATAAGCTAGCTTTTTGTCGATTTTTATTTAAATTAGTTAATTAGTTTTCACTTAATGCTCTGACAGACAGACAGATAAAAATTCTAAAAGTAGTAGTGATTGCGCCGAGAAACACCTCCTTAGTATATTCTCCCTCCCCTTCTAGCCATCAAGAAAATGAATTAACATTTTAAACGAAGAATGCGTTTAACAAGGAATCCTAACACATCCAACAAACAACCAAAGCATATAAGTTGAAATAGTAAATATTAATACAGGTCTGACTCGCATATATGTATAGATATAAAGCCTTTTGGACTTAAGTATATATTTTTTTTATTGCCTGAAGCAGATAAACAAGCAGACGGCCCACCTGATGGAAATTGGAAGTTCATTCGGCACAACTTGAGACGAAAATGTCTTCTAGATACCGCTATACTTATATATCTAATTATAGGTTTCGTCTTTCCAAAATGACCTGACCTACATCTGCAAATATCATTCGCCGCTTCTCATTTAAAGTTTCCATCATTTCATTTCAATTGTGCCAAGTTATTACATAATACCGTTAAATAGAATTTCATTATGAATCAGGCTTCAGTATGAAACGTTCATTAATAATTCAATTTATAATATTTGTCCTGTTTATTATTTCCATTTTGAACGGAGCAGACCTCCGTTAATCCTCGCTTTATTCCAGTTTGATGTTACGAAAATAAATTGAAAGGATTTCCTCAGAATCCCCGTCTTCGTTCAAGTAATTTGTCAACGGTCAAAGATTAAAGAAAATTAACATTCTATTATAGAACAGTTGCGAACAATATCTATGTCGGCTGCTATACTGACTTTATAAGCTGCAAGAGAATGTTCCACATTCGAAATCAAATTTTCGTAACTCATTTTGGTGTTGTCTGTTATCAAGTCAAGATCCATTCGACTGACAGATGGTCAAATATCCGCAGTCTCTAAATTTCATAACAAATTAGTCATGGTCAAATCAAGATTGATTGAATATTGAGTCCAGATGACTTACAGACTAAAGTTACGATTTCAATTCGGTTCAATTGCCAATTTCAGTTACAGATTCGGGGCCCTTTTTGTTTAACGAGACGAAATCCGATTGAAGACCATCAGTCGCGCGTGGAATCGCGGCTGATGTTTAGGATTCACCAGATCGGGGTGGTACTTCCACCGTAAGCAAAGGTAGCTATTGCCACACCACAGTTAGGGATACCCAGTAAAACCCTTCGGTGTTCCGTCCTTCGCCCTTATGACAGGGCCACGAGTACATGGCATAGCCCCTCAGTGGGCCCTGGAGTATCACATACAAGCTGATGGTTCACCTGATAGGAAATGGTTATCCATCACCAATGGACATTCGCAACATCAGAGATATTGCCAATATACTGCGGGCCTCGAAGTGGGGGACTAGAACCTAATCACTAATATTTTTTTTATTGCCTGAAGTAGGCAAACAGGCAGACCTGTCGCCTATAGACGTTTGTAACACCAGGGGTGTCGCCAACGCGTTGCCGACCTCTAAAAAATGTTATAATGCCCTTAAAAAAAACCCATATCATAACCCAAAGAGAAAACCGTGGTGGGAAGTTCCCTCCAGATCATCGTTGTACGCGGAATAAATGTTCTAAAGAACCGTTGCATGGTTGAGCGTGGGAGATCTAGGAAATGGAGGTGAACATCCCGTCGTTCGCGAGATGTGCGGTTGTAGAAGTGAGGCGTTGGCACCGGATCAAACAATTCCTCGGAACACTCCCCGTTATACAGCTACTCAACTCAGAGTTGTTATGGCGGTATACTCTAGAACGGGCTGGTAGCCAACCAGACAAGCAAATGCCCTACCATCTCTATTTTCTTAGTCTGTATGCATGAAGATTTCAGATATTTCAAACACATACAAGCCAATAGATGGCGCTGTGCAATAATTGATGTCACAAACGTTTCCCGAAACATACAAATAATATATACAAATTTTCAACTATATAACGTATGAGCCTAGACTTGCGAGAAACAATATTAGCCTCGCTGGAAGATCTTCCTTTGAAACGGAGGAGCATTAGCATAGCATAGGAGCCTGGAGCACCCCCCTTCAGTTACGAACGTTTTAAATCTTTAGAAAAATACGTTTTAAGTAAAGAAGATTTAAAACTTGATTTAGCATTTTTCTATGAATAAGACTGTTAGAAATAGTCAATAACGAAAAAATAGCGTTTATAAAATTTACCGTGTCAGGAATTGGACTCAGGACCTATGTATGCATTCCAGTGAATTAGATTGACAAAGGCTTAAACTATTCAACCACAGAGGTCGTAAAAAGAAGAGGTCATAGAATTTGTATTAGAATAAAAGAGACGGTATAATTCTCTTGGTTTTGGCGCGGCAATTTTGAAGGTAGCTGGCAGATTGTGGACAAAAATAATATTAAATTTGGCTCCTGGAAGGAAGGAAGAGCTTAGCTTAACCTACCACGGCTTCTTAACTAAGAATGGCGTTTATTTAATTTAGAATAAATGAACTTATATTAAAATATTACATGAAAATAAAAAGGTGAACGGCATAGCACTTTTGCCCTTCCGTTTAAAAGCCAAACCGAATTGACCTCTAAAAATAACAGTACCGTAACTGAAGGCCTTTTTAAGTACTTCACAAAGGATTGAATCCTTTGTCGAAGCGTTTTGTACAAAAACGCAAGATTTCGTATTATTATACAAAAGTTACTTTTAGAGCTATTGGTACAATAGTTGGGAAATTTTGACTTGGCAACAACTCCCTAAGATTGATGATGTGACCCCATTGTTCTCAATTTTATCACGAATAATAAATGAAACAATTCTTATTTATAACTAGGATATGCCCGCGACTTCCTCCATGCTTGAGTTAAAATATTAGCTAGATGAGTTGCTGGGGAGTTTCTTGCCGAATCTTGTTCTGAAAACAGCAATATTGCTTTTCGGAGCGATGTACATAGAGCAGCGAGTGTATTTAATTTTTGACTTATATGTGCAAAAATGTTCTCCAATGGAACTTAATTTGAATAAAAAACTTTTGAATTTCAATAGATAAAACTAGGATATACCCGCCACCTCGTCCACGCTTGGCTTGAAATTCACGCGAGATTCCCGGGATAAAAAGGATCACACATTTTATTACATAAAATTTGTTATCGATCAGTGAAAAAAATCACACTGGAATTCGATTATTTTAATTCTGGCGCAGATTATAAGTCCATGAATTTGCTGTCGATCAGCAAAAACCGCATCGAAATCGGCTTAGTAGCTTTTACGTGAATCCCAAACAAACAGATAAACCGACAAATAGACAAGAAATCTAAAAAAAGACATCGTGTTTTCATTCATCGTTTACAGTATTTCAGTTTTTTTTAACATCTCGAATGTACAGACACGGAGATTTTTATAATTTTATAGATAGATTTTATCTGTGCAGGAACGGAGAAAGAATACAATTTCCTGCGGCCGGGCGGCCTGTCGTAAGAGGCGACAAAACAACCCACAGCCAGGTGGTAGGGCATTTGCCCGACTGGATGGCTACCACCCCTGGTCTAAAGTATGTCGCCTAACAACCTTGAGTTGTGTTCCGGCATTAGTGACCAGGTTCCAGTCTCCCTTAAGAGAGCAGCAGCACATTTGTAGCAGCACTTTTGGTGTTGCAAATATCCATAGGCGATGGTAACCGCTTTCCATCAAGTGGACCGTCTGCCTGTCTGCTGAACTCCTGCAATAAAAAAAATATGAGGAATAATATTAATTTCTTATACAGTAAGAAACTATAGGAACTAAGAAAATAAATCAAATAATTTGTTTACTCATCCCGGATGAGTGGCGCCGACTTGGGGACGCCTACGTCCAACAGTGGACTGTGATTGGCTGACGACGATGAATATGAATATGATTACCCTATATTTTTTCAAGTAGTGTAGTAAGGTTGTGGATTCGAGTCCTGGCCGGGAAACATACAGCAAATATAGTTTTTTTTACCCAACGTAAAAATCGTTACGAATCCACGTGTGTATTTCACGATAAATAAGAGTTAGATGTAATTCGGATATTGGACGGATCAACCAAATTGAATCAATTTGATTGATAGATAACAGACTTCTTCATAATACGATATTTTCGTCAATTCTCAACCGATTTTCATTTTTTTTTCTTTATTCGTAAGTCTCCCGAGGTGGTAGTATGGTCACTAAGCCAGGATCTGGTGAGTGGATTCTAGGAAAATCGAGAGTATCCATTACTTATAAATGAATGCCATGCGCCTAAATTCTTGGATAAAAGTTATATATGCGTGTAGCTCTTACATTTTCAGCACGCAATTTCTCCGTCAGTTGTAGATCGATTTTGATTTTTTTTCCTTTATTCATAAGTATATATACTCCCGAGGCGGTTCCATGGTCACCAAATCTGGTAAGTGGATCCCAGAGAAATCGAGAGCACGTTACAAATAGACTTTATGTTATGGTTTAGGAAGTACTAGGGAGGTTTATTAATGATAATTATTGTTACAATATAGGTTATAAAGGTGGATTACAAACTTGTTATTTTAAAATTGTTAACACTATTTTTTTAAACTTAGTATGTGACTGTTGAAATATGTCTAAATGTGGGTGCCCCACAGGTTGTCGTACATATAATACCCTGTGTATTATATGTACGACAATATCGTACTATAGGGTTATAGCAAGATGTGTTGTTTCCATATTTGTAAAATAAATGTATCATAGGTTATGAAGTAAAATGTCATTTGTTGCCTCATGTCAGTGACGTGGCACACGTAGTGTGGTAATACTCGGCAAGCACTCTAGCGAATTGTATTCGAACAAATGATTCGATACAAGTTGTTACACGAGTAATTATTTTAATTTTGAAGCAACGTATTTATTGTTGTTTTTATTAAAATTTCTTTATTTGTCTTACTCAATAAATATTACATAATTAGAATTAGTTTTAATACATACATACATACATAACTTCACGCCAGTTCCCTTGCGGGGTAGGCACGAACAACAGAGCGCCATTTAGGCTTATTCTTACATACCTCACTTGCTTCTTTGACATTCATAACTCTTGTCATGCACGCTCGTCTGTTCTTAAGGCTCCTGACATCACCTTCTGCTAGTACACGATCAATTTGATCATGGAAGGTGTGTCGTGGCCTTCCACGACTTCTGCATCCATCCACTTTTGCATTGTATATCTGTTTATTCATTCTTTCATCATGCATTCTTTCCACATGCCCGAACCACCGGAGCATTCCTTTATTTTAGTTTTAATAATTAGTATTATTATATAATTAACAAAATTAGGTTGTTTTTTTGCTCTTACGCCAAAAGGAAGGTTTGCACTGAAAATCAGCGTTGTGTCGGATATAATTCTTGCACAGCAATATGCTGAGTGCACTGAAAATGCGGCGTACAAATTCTCAAATATGCTCTGAGTATAATAATGTATAAGGCATGTAATTACGTCGCTATTTCTTTAAATAAAGTTTTGCTTTCTTTATTTAGATTTGCGAAGTTTTATATTTACATAAAATTGAACTGACTGCAGCAAGTAAGGATAATCTACAAGAGAATGTAATATTTTATGTAACATAAGCAGATCAATTTGTTTTCGCCTGTTACTTAATGCGGTAACTTTAAAATGGGACAACCTAGCTTCACAGCATGCTTCATGCAGGCTAACATTATTAGGCATACAAGATATTTTCTTTTCTTAGAATATTGTTACGTGCAAGCGGGGGTACGCATTTAAGATTGGAAGTAGACACCAGGTTTCTTCAATTAAATGCTTTTATTGACTTACATAGCCGTACGTGATTCTTCTCCGTATTGCCCCTTCACGCACAACTAACGATGCTTTGCCCTAACGATGAGATGTCTCACTCGCAATACCGTCGCCGATATTGCGTAGACCACCTCCTGCTATTGCAGTGCTCACCTTCGAATTTACAGCGCGTAGCTCGCTTTTGGATCTCTTCTTAAACTGCGCTAAACTCCTCCTTCATTGATCTGCCCACTAGACTTTCCACTAAACTCGTCCCTGTCTTCTACTTAACTCTTCTCCCAACTCTCTCGTATCGCATTTGTCGCTTTGCTGTCTTCAACTAAACTACTCGGTAGGCGCGCCTAATTCTGCTTATATACCCCGAAGAATCTTCTGGAACCCATAATTTCGATCTTTTTTTCTTTATTCTTTTATTTACTGTCTATCCCTTTCTAAATATCTATCTAATTCGGTCTTTTCCTTGCTGAACCTTTTATTCTAGAATTTCGATCTTCATTTCGCTATTTTTTGTTCATCATCTATCCCTTTCTAAAATGTATCTGTCCTAGTCTTTTTCTTCCACATTTTTAATGAAAATTCTTAAACCAACTAATCACTCGCCACAATAGAACAGAATCTATATATTAATACGTGAAGCATAAACTTTGTACCTCTTTTTACGAAAATTGTGCGGACGGAGGAGTATGAAATTTCGCACACTTATAGTTTATATAGAGAAGAAATTACATTAAATCAATAAAAAAAACATTACACACATTACCATGAATTTGACACACAAACGCATATACACTCTTTTGTTTATTGTTAAAGTCAAATTAACAGTGTAGCCTTGGCGAAATCTGTGATTATAGAAGTATAAGTCTTTGACAACAAATTATTATGTTCGAATTTCGACCACGGACGACCACTAGTATAGTTTATTGTATAAATTTAGATACATTTCATTAAGTATAAGTACAAAACAACAGGCGGTCTTATCACTAGAAGCAATTTCTTCCAGACAACCTAGGGATGGATTAAAAAAGTTTATTGCTTTTACCTCCTTTTAGTGCAGACTTATTTAAATGATAATATGTATTTATTATCACAGTTGTGCCCCATTAAATATAATCCAGCCATAACTAAAGTCTCATCTCCGTGAATCACATAATAGAACAATGAGAATGTATTATGCTATCTCCATCATATCGCGAGTAAATAGAGTCGTAAAATGAAGCGCGCCTTTGTGTTCATTGAAACAAGCTTATCGTCGTTGTAAACAAAATACAGTATAAGTTAAGGAAAGCGACGAAGGCATAAATCTGTGCAATAATAATATCGTAAACTCTCTCTGCGTTTGTTTAGCTTGATCTTTGTAATGGCTAAAGAAACTCAGGCTTGGTTGTTCTAGTGACGTATTCAGATTGATTTGGACATTCTAATGTTGTAAGTCAGTGGTAAATATAAAATAATAGTTTAAATTTGTAAATATTTAACTTAAAAAAATGTATACAATAGTAAAAGAATAAAATAAAAATAAAAACCTAATATTAAAACACGTCCAGCCCCACCAGACCACTGTCTCTGGGCATTGTACCTAGAAGGCTGGCAGAATTACCTCGCTGGACACAGAGGCTAATCCTTTGAGCGAGGTAGGCTCCAGCCTTCCGGTCTCCTGTTGTATGGACCAGACGTTTGTTAATATTTTGGAATAATTTGTGGGCACTTGGCCCCCTGAGCCCGAAGTATTCACCCCAAATGGCTCAAATATGTAACCTGTTCCAAGGGTTACATATTTGAGCCGCTTGTGGTTTTTGGTAGAAGTGGCAGTGCATCGTCCAATCTCCTAATTTTATTCTCCATTTCGCGCACTTTTCGGCAACCCCTGTTTTGAGACCATCGGTAGATGCATCGGTGTATGCCATCATATATGATGTCCAGCGGGTATTTCTTGAGCCTTCCTATTCTACCGCGACTTGGAGGCGGTGTAGTGGAACACTTACAAGCCAATAGATGGCGCTGTACAATAATTGAGGTTGCAAACGATTCCCGCAACTTACAAAGAATATATACAGATTTCTAACAATAATAGAGGAGCCTATGCCTGCGGGGTATATCAGTAGCCTTGCTGGAAGATCTTCCTTTGAGACGGAGGAGCATTTCATCTCCCTCCTCCAACCATTAGGGTCATCTCTAAAACGGCATGGGTACTGGATAAACATTTGTTTCCTATCTAATTAGCTAGTTTTGTAATGCGGGATGTTGATCATGGAAAGTAGAGATGAATATGTCGAATTCCGAAATGGATACCCCGTATGCAACCGAGATTTGAATATTCACAAGCTAAGAGTCAACGACAGCATCATTACGATTTCTTATTTCTATATCACTCATGCTGGTGTCCATAGACATTTAACTCACGATTAAAAGAAAATGATCGTTAAAACTATACGGCTAAACAGCGATTATTTTATTTTAATCGTCTGTTGAATGTCCATGAACACCAGCCTTAGTAATATTTAAAAAAAAACTATGTTACGATCAACAACAAGAAAACAATAACTCTAAAAGGAAATTCCAGTTCCAGCAAGCTAGGCGGGCAAAGGCTTAAAGCACTTAACTACAGACGCCATCATATTAACTTAAATAGATCTGCCCTTTCTTCGAAATGGATAAACAGACTACGTTTAGGGTTTATATAGATTGTTTATTCTTTTCAAGACTAAATATAGTAACTCTAAAGCGGTTTCTGAAAAACAACATGACAATTTCCATAGCCGTTACGAGGCGACTAGAAGTGTTTGTTTCGCCAACTTATACTGTGTAAACAGTTGTAGAAGTATATAATAATATTAAGTTTTGAGAATTGGTACACCGTATTTTTAGCAAACAAGGTTTGCGTTCAGCTTATTATTGTGCCGGAGTTATATCTGACACAACTGCTATTTTCAGTGTAAGCCTACTTTTTATTTTGATACTAAAACAATCCGAATAAATTTATTATTGTAACTATTTATTTAATAAACGATAATGTAATATAACTAGCTGACGCGACAAACGTTGACCCTGCACTTTATAACAACAAAAAAAAACACGGTAGGAGGGTGATAATTACTTTACGACCTATTCTTATACCTACCAAATATACAAAAAAATCATTAAAATCAGTTAATCTCCTTCGGAGCAGTGCGACCACAAACACCGTGATACGAGATTTTTATATATTAGAATATGTACTATATAAATAAATCAATATATAATTCCTAATCTTTATAATTAAAATAAATAAAATTAACAAATGCCTTTTCTTCGAAATTGATAGTCAGAGGACAGCACATCCAACATTACACCGAAGCCAGAATGAACCGTGTTGTGAGACTAGTAGTGTAAACATGGCGAGATTTGATCAACCGAGATCGACGCGAGATCAAACTGTATTGTGAGACTATTAGTGTAGACACGGTGAGAATTGATCGGACCAAGACCTAAGCGAGGTTGAACCGTGTTGTGAGACTAGTAGTGTAGACACGGCGAGATTAGATCGGACCAAGACCGAAGCCAGGTTGAACCGTATTGTGAGACTAGTAGTGTAGACACGGCGAGATTAGATCGGACCAAGACGGAAGCCAGGTTGAACCGTATTGTGAGACTAGTAGTGTAGACACGGCGAGATTAGATCGGACCAAGAACGAAGCCAGAATGAACCGTGTTGTGAGACTAGTAGTGTAAACATGGCGAGATTTGATCAACCGAGATCGACGTGAGATCAAACTGTATTGTGAGATTATTAGTGTAGACACGATGAGTTTTGATCGGACCAAGACCTAAGCGAGGTTGAAGCGTGTTGTGAGACTAGTAGTGTAGACACGGCGAGATTAGATCGGACCAAGACCGAAGCCAGATTGAACCGTATTGTGGGACTAGTAGTGTAGACACGGTGAGATTTGATCAAGCGAGATCGACGCGAGATCGAACTATATTGTGAGACTATTAGTGTAGACACGGTGAGAATTGATCGGACCAAGACCTAAGCGAGGTTGAAGCGTGTTGTGAGACTAGTAGTGTAGACACGGCGAGCTTAGATCGGACCAAGACCGAAGCCAGGTTGAACCGTATTATGAGACTAGTAGTGTAAACACGGCGAGATTAGATCGGACCAAGACCGAAGCCAGGTTGAACCGTATTGTGAGACTAGTAGTGTAGACACGGTGAGATTTGATCAAGCGAGATCGACGCGAGATCGAACTATATTGTGAGACTATTAGTGTAGACACGATGAGATTTGATCGGACCAAGACCTAAGCGAGATTGAAGCGTGTTGTGAGACAAGTAGTGTAGACACGGCGAGATTAGATCGGACCAAGACCGAAGCCAGGTTGAACCGTATTGTCAGACTAGTAGTGTAGACACGGTGAGATTTGATCGGACCGATACCGAAGCGAAGTTGAACCGTGTTGTGAGACTAACAAGGTGAGATTTGTTCGGATCAAGACCTAAGAAACTTTGAACTATGTTGTGACACTAGTAGTGTGGACACGGTGAGATTTGATCGGATCAAAACCGAAGTGAGATTGAACCGTGAACGGCACCATAGTATAAATCGAGCCTTAGAGTTTAGATAATATTGTTTATCGTGGTCAAGCTACGACTAAAGTATATATTAACTCTAAAGCGGTTCTTGGAAAATAATATGAAAATTTCCATTGTCGTTACTATGAGACAACTATCAAGTGTTTGTTGTTCCGCCAACTTAGTGTACTATGTAAACATTTGTAGAGACCATTATTACAGAAAGCTCTTATCTTGTATGTTAAAGCTTGATAGTAAATGTACCGAGGTTTCCTGGTGTTACATAATGGGTGGAAAAGTTATTATCGTCCTGTAACTAGAATAGATTAAGAAAGTTTCCGACAAAAGCTTTTGTTATGCGAATAGTATGCGTGACTCAGAGTAAATCTGTATTTTTGCGGTATTATCGTGATATTTCGTTGAAATCGCTTAGTAAATCTGATATGTTGCGCGCTTAATTAATCATATACGAAAAGTATCCAAAATTTTGACAAATCGACTTTTTAGTGCCATCTATCGTGAAACATGAAAATAGGTGTTATAACGCTAACTAATCCTGGCTTAAAAGTAACAAAAATATTCACAAAGAAGGAATTGTAATGATGCATGTAATCATAGTAATTGTTCATAATTAAAATAACGATATTAGTTATCTGATGATTGAAAAATCGGGCCTTAATGTATGGTTTGATAGATAGATAGATAACACTTTATTGTACACCATTACAGAAAACACAGAAAAGCATATAGCCTAAAAATATTCTAAATGTGCACAATGGGCGGTCTTATCGCTAAGAAGCGATGTTTTCCAGACAACCCGTAGCAGGAATAAAACAGATTATATTTGTCAAAGGTGGTATACATAAATATTGTAGGTCAGCTGACCCGGCAAACTTCGTACCGCCTCAGAATCAATAAATAAAAAAGCTGAATGATAATTCCAGAATGTTTCAACTGTAGCAAAAAAGTGGTCAAAACTTAACCGGAACGAACCTTTGACATTCAAACCAAAAAAATGAAAAGAAACTTCACTTTTAAATTTAATTTGATTTCTGAACGACTTTTAAATTTAATTGATTTCTAAACGACGGGACGAACATCAAATGTTTGATAGGTAGGAATAGTTTATAAGGAAAAGCAAAATTGTTGTTTTTACTGTATTCCAAGCATTTGTTTCATATTTACTCACCTTTTAAACCTTCCCTGGACTTCCACAAATAATTCAAAACCAAAATTAGCCAAATCAATCCAGCCGTTCTCGAGTTTTAGTGAGACTAACGAACAGCAATTGATTTATATATATATAGATATGTAGTTACTTATATTATATTTTGTTAATTAATAAACATATAAGTATGTAAAATATTATATAAGTAAGAATTATACGGTTTTATTGTACAGATATTAAAATTCTATTTACTACTTTTACAATACGAAGGTCTTTAACATTATTTATATCATTTAGTGTATGTCTATGTATAGTGAACGTATAGTTGTGAAATTGTTGTAATTTTAAGATCTATGTACTGTTTACAGTGACTAAATTACTTGGATCCCCTATAAATCATGGGTTGGTAATTTGGTGAAATCTGTGGCGGGTGCCCTAATTTACGCGCCTGTCCAATATACGTGACATAAATTGTTTGTGGACAGAGTTATGGGACGCAGACTTGTTGATACGTAATTATGTTTATAGTGTTAAGGTTGTTATAACTTCATGTCAACCTATTTGCCTCTGTTCGTTTTGACTGACAGTTATTAATTTCGGCCTCATTAAGGGTCTGTTTTCGTGCCCATTCTATTCCATAGATACACATTTTTATATACATACAAAGTTACATATGCAAGGGGAAGTCTGTCAGTGGGGGAACTCCGTATGTCTCATTATTTCCGTGTTTGAATAGCTACGGCAACAACTAATCGGTCAGTAAAGCTAAGACACGCATTAAATCTACCTTCGAATTGTAGTTGGTATTAAATTCCGTTTAAAAAAGGTAAAATAATTAGAGGTATACCAACTTACCCTACTGACAGTGACGCTCCTTAGGAGAGACTTCGCTTCTCTCTGCGTATTCTACCGACTGTATAACGGGGAGTGTTCCAAAGAACTGTTTAGAATGGTGCTGACGGGTCGTTGCAAGAATAAACAACCCGTTCATTTGCAATACATGTAATTTCGTATATAGTATTTACAAAGCCGAAAGTAACAATATCAAATATATATTAGGATTTAAAGGAATTAAAATATGTACATTTTCGTGACAGATTTTCTCTGTCTCTAATGTGACATAACAGTTGTCAATAATAAACATTAAATCTTGCCTGCCAGGCAGTAGGTGAAAAGGTTTGTTTCGCCACAGTGCGTTCATCCTCTTTCTACCATCGCACCGCTCGCCATCGGTTGGGAGTTCACCCCCACTTCCTTGAGCCGCTTCGCTCATGTACGCAACGGTTCTGTAGAACGTTTCTCTTGTGTACCGTGGAGATTTGGAATAAGCTCCCGGTCGAGGTTTTCCCATAGCGCTACGAAACGTGCGTGTCATAAAATTTCTTCGAGGCTGGCAGCGCGTTGGTGACGTCTCTGGTGTTACAAACGTCCATAGGCAACGGTAACCGATTTCCACCAGATGGGCCGTCAGCCTGTCTGCTGTACTCCAGCTATAAAAAATAAAAAAAACAACAGACTTCTTCACCTTGACTACACATAAATTTGACGGCGTCTGTAAGTAAAAAAGCCCTCCGGGCTCGATTCTTGCCATGGTAAATTTCGTGAACGAAATTTCTGCCAATTCTATAGTCGGTGTCTGGGATCGGACCTAGAGTGGTTATTGTATATTATCCATAACAGAGACGTAACTCGTTTAACTTGAGGGTTCAATGTGCGTGTTTGTCTGTTGATTATTTATATATATACATAATATGTATATAAATAGAGGTGTAATTACAAAAATTTAAAAAGGGCTGTTACGATGGTTTGGCATACGTATAGAGAAGTCAGTAGCTTTATTTTTCTTACACAAAAACTTCATTCGGTTTTTTTAAATATAATAATAACAAACAAACTAAGTCCATATAGTCTAGACAGCTGCCCAGCAAAACATAGAGGTGAGTCGAAGCCAACCTGATTTGAAGTAATACAACGAATGACATGTTGTTTATGACAACGTAGGTATATAGTATAAGAAAATATTTTAGAAAGGGATAGACGATGAAGAAAAGAATAACGAAATGAAGATCGAAATTATAGAATAGAAAGTTCGGGAAGGAACATACAGAGATAGATAGATGTTTAGAAAGAGACAGACAGTAAATAAAAGAATAACAAAAAGGAGATCGAAATTACGGGTTCCAGGAGATTCTTCGGGGTATATAAGCAGCGTAAGGCGCACTTACGGAGTAGTGCAGTTGAAGACTGCAAAGCGACAAGTGCGATACAAGAGAGTTGGAAGAAGAGTTAAGTAGACAGTGACGAGTTTAGTGGAAAGTTTGGTGGTGAGTTTAGTGGGCAGGTCAGTGAAGGAGGAGTTTAGCATAGTTTAAGAGGAGATCCAGAAGCGAGTTATGCGCGGTAAATTCAGAGGTGAGCACTGCAGTAGCAATATCGGCAACGGTATTGTGAGTGAGACATCTCATCGTTGGGGCAGAGTGTCGTTAGTTGTGCGTGAAGGTCAACCTTGCAGAGAAGAATCACGTATGGCTGTGTAAGTTAATAAAAGCTGTTGGTTAATTCCCATCTCAAGTGCCTAACCTCGCTCGCACATAACATTATGACAATTTCGTTTTGGGAATAAATAAAAAATCTTTTCAGTTTATGTTTGATTTTGACCACTTTATAATTTTTGTACATTATTACCAAGTCGCTTAGAAGATCATTTACAATGATCGGCGTTATATACTTAGGAAACGACGCATAACGCATTGATGTTTGAATATTCATCAGTCTGAGCGCAAAAAGCAATCATCCACTATAAACCACTCAAAGTGAATGGATCTGGCGTCAGTCGGGCCCTAAGAATGCAAATTGGAAATGAGGTGAGTGAACTTGAACAATAGGGCAAAGAAATATTGTTACATCATCACTTCCGACTTTAAGAGACAGCATTTTTTATAAGTGAAGTATTTGAAATATATCGTATTGTTACACACAATCATATCTAAAAAGACTAATAAGTAATTTATAACTTTAATTATAAGGACTACAAACGGGTTATACATAACCAAAACTACCAAAAATTTCTATGCCTGTCAAAGGTGAAACATGTAACTTTTATCACTCAGCATAACATCTGCAAAAATGTCCATGTTATAAAGAAATAATAAAAACCTTTTAATTAGTTAAGAGATATTCCAAACCAAGAAACGAAACTTAGGTATTAGGTTGATGTAGACATTTTGAAAAAACATATATCATACATGCCTAGAAGACGTAAGCAGTTCGTAGGCAGTCAAAACGGTCACCTTCTTGCACAATAATGATGGTCATTTATACGGTTAGTAAGAATACCAAGCCTATCTATTTCTCCAGCCTGCACACGGACACACATACACGCAGAGTAAATTACAACAATATTATTTCATCATTCTGTCTAGTCCCACGTATGAATCCCGACGGCTGAATGCTTTCATTGGAGTCCACTTTTGACTACCTTTTAAAAAAAAATCCTTAAGCAGAGTAAGTCACATTAAGGTACGACAAGGTTGACATATGCGTGTGAATAAAAAACCCCCAAGATAACAAAATGTAAAAAAAAATATATTTTATAAAACTCTAAACTTTATTCAGCCGCATCTGTATTGGGAATGTTATTTACAGAATCCCGAAGCAAGTAAATTAAAAGGATGTCAATACCACACGAGTCATGATCGTGAGTAAGCACGTAGCGTGCCCACTGAGCTGGAAATACTGTGAAGAGATTATGTATTTGATTTTATATTTATTATTGGGATATGCCCGCCACTTCATCCACGCTTGACTTGAAATTCCCGCGGAATTCCCAGGACACAAATCACCGCAGAAGCGTAGCAATTAAAAAAGAATGAAAGCTATTGTTTTAGTGAAAACTTTGTCGGAATAAGCTGACTTTTATGCCTCCAAACTCAATTCCCGGAATAAAAAATATCACACTTATTACATAAAATTTGCTATCAATCAGTCGGATGTCGGTTAGCCATTATCTGGAAGGCAAAGCTTTTGGAATTTGGGTTTTTTTTTTAAATTTTATTGCAGGAGTTCAGCAAACAGGCAGACGGCCCACTTGATGGAAAGCGGTTATCATCGCCTATGGATATTTGCAACACCAAAGGTGCTACAAATGCGCTGCTTCTCTCTTAAGGGAGACTGGAACCTGGTCACAAATTTTTTCTTTTTCTTTTTTATTGCAGGAGATCAGCAGACAGGCAGACGGCCCACTTGATGGAAAGTGGTTACCATCGTCTATGGATATTTGCAACAGCAAAGGTGCTACAAATACGCTGCTGCTCTCTTAAAGGAAACTGGATCCTGGTCACTAATGCCGAAACACAACCCGAGGTTGTTATGGCGACATACTTTAGACCAGGGGTGATAGCCATCCAGTCGGGCAAATACCCTACCACCTGGCTGTGGATTGTTTGATCGCCTCTTACGACAGACTGCCCGGCCGCCCGGCCACAGGAAATTGTATTCTTTCTCCGTTCCTGCACGGAGCAAACGGTTGGTTTCTCTCCAAGTTTAAATGTCTTGGGATTGTCCAGATCATACTTCCTATATGAGACACACATTTGAATATAACACAGGAAATTAATATCCAGTTTAAATCAAATTGCATCGAAAAGCTGCATTAAATCACAGATTCACTGGAATCCTGAATCCTGAATAGCTACAAACCAAACAAACCATTCGTGACTGCATTACATTACCAAAGAGCATTTGTGCCGAAATACTGTGGAATCAAAACACAATCTTGTTAATGGAGTTCGGATGGAATGAGCTTATGCGGCTGTGAGCATGGAATTCACAATTGCGCCGATAATCACGTGCGATGATGCGTGCTGTAGATAATTTTGGTTGAGTGTATAGATTGATGATATTTTTAATATCCTTGCTTCATCTGGTATAATGTTACTAATAGTGACTGTCACGCTGATGTAGCCAGGAGTTAAATGTGTTAATTGTGATGTCACATTGTACTTTCTTAATGAGGTTATTTTTTATTTTTTATATCTTGAGTACATCAGACAGGCAGACTGAGTAACTGCTTTCTGTCACGTGAGACGTCAGCCTCTCAGATGTACTTTCGCAATAAATAAAATGATTTAATATTTACATATCGTACGTTACGTATTCGGTGAAAATCATCTATATAGTTAATCGGCCTAGTAATATTATTCGTTCTCGGTGTATTAAGGACCGATTTTTCAATCATCAGATAAAATCAGTCGAATAAATTATAATCTGAGTGATTTATCCATTGCAATTAAATGTGAACATAAAGAAAAAAATTAAAAAAGAATAGAAAAAGAAAGAAGACAAAAAACCTTAAAAGACACACAAGGCCGGATAACCTTGTTTGTCCGGCGGAAGGGGTTAAAAAAACCTGAGGGATTTTAAAAGTGAAACCATTCAACTGTTTTATTCATGCAGTTGACATTTTTAATTTTTCATGTTAAGCTTTATTCTATGAATAACTTTTATCTGGTGATCGAGTGATCGGCCCTTAATCTGCTCTAAACTAGGAAGAGCGTGTTATGCATATGAGTAGTTAATTCGCTATTGTCCACTCGCTGCTGCAGTACGGTACGGAGCTGTGGGCGCGCGCTGCCAACTGGCAGCGTGCCTTCCGCATGGAAAACAGGGCCGTACGCGCAATAGTACGTGTGCTTCGATGCGAGTCAGCATGATCGCATTTAAAAAAAACTAGGTATACTCACATTACCCAGTATACTTATATATCAAGTTGCGGTGTATGTGCGACTTAACGTTCATACCTATGCCAAGGACAGTGACGTGCATACGCACTTCAGTCGGCATGGAAATGACATGAATCATATAAAACACAATCTTGAGGAATCGAGGAGATTGACGCATGTCATGGGACCACCAATTTACAATAAACTATCGAGTAGGATAACGGAGTTCGGCTCATTTAAAACACGGCTCAGGAAATGGTTAGTCGAGCACGTCTTTTATAATCATGAGTAGTCATGTCCTATTATATGACCCAATTTTAATTTTATTTAGAAATTGACATGTAACTTTGTTATGAATAAAAGAATTCTGATTTCTGATTAATCGACAAAGGATGATTATTAAATCGAAAGCACTGTACGTGAACAATATAATCCGTCACATTAGGAAACGACATGCGAATTTGTGGCGACCGTCCATTCCGTGTAATTTCGGTTTAGTGGGAATTTAATTTAACATGTTCGATCAGTGTATTTGCACTGTTAATATGTTTAATGCCTTGGTAAAACAAACATGGTGTAGATTTTTCTATAAAACTGATGATTGTTAATATGCATATTTTTTTATATGCTATTTTTGTAATAAGTTTTCGAAACGCTTATTCAAGTTCTCAGGAGATCAAAGAACCTTTGATAAGTAGTACATTCCTACTGATATTTATAACTATGGACATAAAAAATATGATCTGCATATAAAAGTCGTGGTAGCGTAATGGCTAGCGCACGCGTCCCAGACTCAAAGGGCGCGGATTCGATCCTGGTCGGAACGCATGCGCCACTTAGGCAGTTTATGACCTAATGTGCATATTGTCACAATTACCACGTGCTAACAACAGTGAAGGAATACATCGTGATGCAACTTCAACAATGTAACAATCTGCTAAGCCGCCTTGAACAAGCGTGGCGGGTATAATGTCCGTTCCCCTATATTGGGAGGTCCAAGCCCAGCAGTGGGACATTTATAGGATGTAATTATATGTATATATATATATATATATATATATATATATATATATATATGTATTATTAAAATGTAAGTGGTTCGTACTATATGTTACGTATGCCACCATCGCCATTATCATCTCAATTAATTTCTGGGGTTGTCTGGAAGAGATCGCTTTTTAGAGATAAGACCGCCCCTTGTGCATAATTAGATAAAGTTTTAGTCTGAAAGTTTAATTTTGTATTGGTGTATAATAAAGTGTTATCTATCCTATCTACATTCCAAAGCTGATCTGCAGGTAAACCTAGATAAATAATACTATATCATTTTGGTCTGGATGCCTAAGATATAAACTCTTATATTATTATGTAACTTTTATATGTAATTTTAGAGTAGATTTGTTTATTACTCTAAATAAATAAATACACTAAAAAATCAGGAGGGATTTAAAATTTACAAATGTTTTTTTATATTTTTTATAATAAAACTACGTTTAAAGGGTTTTAAGCGCGGTAATTTATTTGATTTTAGTTATTCCGACGTTTCGGCCACTTTTCATTGGCCGTGATCACGGAAGACAAAGATGTCAAGTGTTAACGAGTATTGTTAAAGTTTTATTTAGCCTACCGCCAACTTGTTCATTATAATTATTTAGTTTTAATTTTGTTTATGGTTATTATTTACTCTATGAGAGCCTAATCCAATTTACCACCGCGTCGCAACATGTTATGGCTTGAAGAGAAGAAGCGGCGCAAGAAACTCTTCAGCAAACATGCCTAGTCTAATAATTTTATATAATATTAAAATGGGTGGAAGGAAAAATAAAAAAAATTATCAGTCAAGTTGGTTTGTGTTCCGGTGCCTGGAGAAAGAGCTCACAGTGTCTTGAGGTCTGGCAGTTGGTTTTTGCTGGGTTTGGGTCTTAATAGTTTTGATGATCGGATCTCAAACATGTGGTACTTGCCAATCATCTTCTCTATTGAAATTTGGGTGTTTTTTAATTTCAATTGCCTCACGCATCATTCTAGGTATGAAACGATTATTTTTCGCGAGGATTTGTGGATTATCGAATCTGATGAAGTGGTTGGATTTATCCATATTGTTATTATATATATATATATATATATATATATATATATATATATATGTCAGTATATGTGAAATACGTTTATTTTTTTATTTTTGTAATGATTTGATTTACGTCATCTATTTGAGTAGGTATATAAACTAGCCATATTTTTGAGATAACACTGTATTCATCCAAATAAGCAATATTTTTTAGAAGAAATTCTGGCATTTTCTTTATACGATTGGAATATTCTAAATTTTGTATCTGATAACCCGTTTTTTAGCCAAGTGAAATCCGATTGAGGACCATAAGCCGCGACAAGCACAGAAGCTTGGGGGGATAGTCGAGGTGGCATTAGCATGCCCAGTCAGAACTGGTACCATGCTATTATCAGTCGCCAGTTAGGGATACCCACTAAAACTCCTGGGTGTTCCGTCCTACGCCTCATACCGAGGCTACGGATATATGACTTAGCCTCTGCGCAGCCCTGGTAGGCATGGGCCTCGCAAGGCCACTTCCACTGCCGGGAGTCTACTTTTATCCCCCGGCATCTTCAAGCTCTGTGTTCGTGTGGCGTTCTGTAACTCGCGCCACGGGAGATATCTGATAACCCTACTCTAAGGTAATTAAAGCAACTCTAATTACTTTATTTGCCTGTAAATGTACTACACAGATAAATAATACAGGTAAAGAGAGCAATACTAATTGCTATATTTACCTGTAATTATTAGAGACCAAATATTTAGATCACGTTTATCGAATGAAAATTATGAATATTTTAAACGGAGGATCTCAGGTGAATCTTAAATGAAATTAACCTTCGCATCTACGTGTTCTAAATTAAGTAATTAATTAATTAATTTCTTAAGTCAGATATTGCTCTTGAATTGATTTTTTTTTTGTCGCCCGGTCTCTCCATCTTATGGCATGACGGAGTTATCGTTTCTTTTTTATCTTTATTTCTCTCTTTATTACATGCATTAAACTTAATTTTACTACTTGTTCTAGAACACAAATATTTTTTTTTTTTGGTACTTGGGATTTGTTGGGTTAGGTTGGTTGTGGTTGGGAGTTGGTCCAGCCTGGGACGAGCAGCGTCGTGATCTCGTCGCGGCCGTCGGAGCGGATTTGTCCCTCCCGGCCGTGGTAAAGGCCATGGTCGGGAGCGCCAACGCGTGGGACGCAGCCGCCTCCTTCTGCGAAACCGTCATGTCCGCAAAGGAGGCGGCTGAGCGAGAGAGGGAGCAATCCGCTACGCTCCCCTCCCGCCAGAGCCGGCGGCGGCGTCGGAGGGTCGTCCATGACGACCTCCAGCCGCCGTAGGCTACGGCCGTGCGGGCGACCGGCGGGGAAACCGGATCTGCCCGCACATAAAGGCCGGAGAGGAGGGACGCGCGCCGATCCGCGCGCCCCCTCTCACCTCGCGGTGAGGTAGAGGAGCCGGAGAGACCCAGATCTCCGGCTACCAAATGGTGAGGCCAGCCCGCAAAGGGGCCGGCCGCCGTCCGTCCGGGCTGGTGGTGAATGCGCGAGCGAGCCCACATCCCGGACAAAAGACGCTTGGGATCGGACAGGGGTTTTAGTGGGTATCCCTAACCGCGGCGTGGCAATAGCATCTCACATCTCAACATGGGGTGCTAGTACCACCCCGACCTGGCGAATCCTACTCAAGGGCCGCGACCTTTCCCCCTCGCGCGGCCTACGGTGCTCAAACGGGGGGGGGGGGGGGATTGGTGGGTACAAGGTATTTTGGTAGTTTGGACTAAAAGTTGGATAGGAAGGGTAGGGGTGCTTTCTTTATTTATTTCTTTATTAAAGAATTTTACAGCAATCTGTCTATGTGCTAGTTTTACATTTCTTTACTTATTTGTCTATACTAATATTGTTTGCCGAAAATATTGAATTTATATAGAAATTAATAACCTACCTACCTCATCGGTTGAACAATTTTATGACTTTTATTTACAGAGTTTTCGGGTCCAAACCGCAAAGGTAAACCCAGTAGCGTTGGCCCAGTTTAGATCCAGATTAGGCGAAAGGTTTCAAAGTAAAATGAGGAAAGCAAATATTTAGTACTGTAATTCAGACTAATTTCGTTTCAATAGGATCTGTTTTTTATTGCATGAGTTCAGCAGACAGGCTGACGGCCCGCCTGATGGAAAGCGGTTACCATCGCCGATGGATATTTGTAACACCAAAGGTGTAACCAATGTGCTGCCGCTCTCTAAGGGAGTTGGAACTGGAACCAGGCTGTATAACGGGGAGTCTTCCGAAGAACTGTTTAGAATGGTGCCTTCGTCCTCTTTCTACCATCGCACCACTCGCCTCGGTTGGGAGTTCACCCCCCACTTCCTTGAGCCGCTTCGCTCATGTACGCAACGGTTTTGTAGAACGTTGCTCTTGCGTACCGTGGGTATTTGGAATGAGCTCCCGGCCGAGGTTTTTCCACAGCGCTACGATATGGAGTTTTTCAAAAAGGGTGTCTAAAAATTGATTCAAGGCCGGCAGAGCGTTGGTAACATCTCTGGTGTTGCAAACGTCCATAGGCGACGGTAACTGCTTTCCATCAGGTGGGCCGTCAGCCTGTCTGCTGTACTCCAGCTATAAAAAAACCAGGCCACTGATGACAGAACATAACTCGAGGTTGTTATGGCGGCATGCTGTAAAACTTAAAAAAATTAATAATTGTTAAATCCATTCAATTATATGATATTTGTCGTATTTATGTTGTTGTAAGAGGCGACAAAACAACCCACAACCAGGTGGTAGGGTATTTGCCGGTCTGGATGGCTACCACCCCTGGTTTAGAGTATGCCCCTGTAACAACTTTGAGTTGTGTTCCGGCATTAGTGGCCAGGTACCAGTCTACTTTTAGAGAGCTGCAGCACATTGTTAGCACATTTAGTATTACAAGAGTCCATAGGCGATAGTAACCGCTTTTCATCAGGTGCAACTCAAGCAATAAAAGAAATGTGGTTGGAACTGCCCCGAATCCTGCCGAGCAACGAGGCTACTCTTTATTGTTAAATCAATTGATGCCCCGAGTTTACTGGAACTTGGAAAACCAATTTGTATAATACTTTACGTTTATAGCATAATAGCAAGTTAATCCCTTATTTTATTAGGCTTTACCTGCTGAGAGCCACCTATGGCAATTGATTTTAAGAGTCCTCAATTTACCGTCTAACCAATAGCAAATTAAGTCGAATATTGACCGGAAATTTGACATGTACCCTCGTCAGGCTTCAAGGTATATAATTAATTAATTTTATTCCCCTAGACGGCGTACCTGGAATCTATTTAAATCAGTTCACCAATTTCCATAACCGATACATCAATTTCTTAAAATATTTTCCTAAGCAAGGATATCTATTATAGTTATAATTACTAGTGGTTACCCGTGGTCGAAATTCGGCCACAATAATTTGCTGTCAAAGACTAATACTTCTGTAATCACAGAATTCGCCAAGGAGATTAATTTGACTTTAACAATAAACAAAAGTGTATATATATATATATATATATATATATATATGCGTGTGTGTCAAATACATGGTAGTGTGTGTAATATTTTTTTATTGATCTAATGTATTTTTTATGTATAATAAAAAAAAATATGCATTCTGCACTCCTTATTTATATAAACTATAAGTGTGCGAAATTTCATACTACTTCGTCCGCGCAATTTTCGTAAAAAGGCGTACAAAATTTTTGCTGTATTTTTTGCTTCACGTATTAATGTAAGCTCACGCCGGGAGAACTAATGACGCTCCGAGAATAACACAATAATCTGAAATATTATAATCAAAGTTTATTACACTAGAATTATTACAATTACGATATTAAATATTGCACACTGATACACAGAAATATTAGGACAACTCCAAGAGTCCACGCTTGTCAGGTGTCGAACAGCAATTTGCCCTCCAGGAATACTGCGATTATCCACCAGTAGTTATTGACCACAATATACTATGTGCTCCTCGTCCAAGAATACCCGTGTAGACAGTCGTGTAGATCGTCGTTGTAGACTGTCAGTGTAGATTGCTGATTGTAGACAATCATGTAGATCGTCATTGTAGACGGTCAGTGTAGATTGCTAATTGTAGACCCGGTTGCAGACTGCCCCTCTTCTGCCCGAACACGACGTATTTAAAAGGTGCTCGTAGCGCGCCGCAGTGACACCATCCGGTAATGCTTTGGCGCCACTTAGTTTCACTTCCTTCATATAACCAACTTCCACCATCCGTATTAACTTACAACTTCCGGTTACTCCATTTCCGATATCCGTTAGTTTGATAATAAATGCTTCTACGTTGACATCCGGTTATACGACTTCCGGTTACTAGTTTGATAATAAACGCTTCTACGTTGACATCCGATTATACGACTTCCGGTTACTACATGAACGAATACTCTATCCAGTTATCAACTACTTCCGTCATATGGATACTTTTAATAACAAATACGATTCCTACATATAGATTAGTAAAATTCAGAATAAATTCTAATGTAATAACATAAATTATTAATTACAAAAAAGAACATTTTACTTAACCATTTTTTTAATATTAATCATATAAATATATTATCTACTACAGTTTGACCCGCGGCTATGCCGCGAGTCAAGTTTTAATATTTTTGCTTACATAAAAACAATTCGATTTTTTACATATAATAATACCTAATAACAAAGGAACTATGTCCATAATATAGTGTCTAAATAATTGCCGAGAATAGAGCAAAACATAGAGATGAGTCGAAACCAACCTGATTTGAGGTAATACATTGACGTGTTGCTTATGACAACGTAGGTATTTGATAGTGAATTGAAGAAACGCGATTGCAACGCTATCTATTTTGCTAATCCGTCCATTCTAAGGAAACGACGTCATTTATCGGGGTGAAATGTATACTAAGTGTTAACTCGGGTTATAAGCCAGCACTATGTCGAGTCTTATATATGTACGTACGTTCAGTAGTTTCCGAGAAAGAAGCGATCGAAGTGCCATCTTTTTCGCTATTTTCGTCTATCCCACGGAAACGACGTCATTTTTCGGGATAAAAAGTAGCCTAAGTTACGCCCCGGGATATAGTTAGTTCTATGTCGAGTTTCATTTAAATCCGTTCAGTAGTTTTCACGTGATGCTCTAACAAATAGACAGACTAGAATTCTAAAAATTGTGTTTTCAGAATCTGCTGGTTCAAATTAGCCCTCCTAATTTTTTAGACAGTCTCTCTGGTTGAGCGGACTAAGCCTTTGCCGGCTTACCTCACTGCAACGCAGAAGCTCCGGGTTCGATTCCTGGTATAGTAAATTTCGGAAACGTATTTTCTCCGTTATTTACTATGGTCTCGGTGTCTGGGATCGGCCCCAGAGTAGTCCGTTCTATATTACCCATAACACAAGCGTAACTTGCTTAATTTGGGGATATACAATATGTGTGTTTGTCTGCCGATTATATATGGTTTAATTTTTTTTTAATATTTTTAAGCGGTCTGTACAAACTCGAATCATTCACAGAATTATTGTAATATAGATCTCTAATCTAATTTTAAACTGCAAATTAAGCAGCAATTATCTAAAAATATATGCCCCGAAATACTTAAAGCTGGCAGCTCCTAAATTTTAGTCATTTTAATTAGCAGTACATACTACCTCAAAAGACGGCTAGGATTACATTTAAATAATTAAAACGAAACCAAGCCTAAGGGAGCTATAACGACGACTCCTATTATTTAATTAACTAATTATGACTAAATAAATTATATGACTACTATCATGGAACAGAAGACAATAACCGCCCTACAAAAATTCAATTCAAATTACATCTGAAAAGCTCAAGCTTGTCCATAACTAGATGGCGGTAGAGATCATTTCCTCAGGATTTTTTAAATTTAACTAAGATATCCCAGCGACTTCAATTGCAAAACTACCGCAGTATTGAAAAAGAACGTAAGCTATCGTTTTAGCACAAAATTGTGTCTGAATAAGCTAATTTTTATGGATTCGAATAACCGCGAACCACTCCTGGGAAAATTTCCTCGTGATTCCCGGTATAAAAAGTATCACACACACATTTTATTACATAAAATTTGCTATGGATCAATGAAAAAAATAGCATTTGATTTTTTTCAATCTGGTCATTTTAACTTATTCCCAGAAAAATTTCCGCGGGAAAACCAGGATAAAAATAGCGCAGACTTTAAGTCTAAGAATTTGCTGTGAAATCGGCACAGTAGTTTTTAGGTGAATTCCGAACAAACAGAAACCGACAAACAGGCAAGAAATTTAAAAACAATTGCATCGCTTATGTAGTCTATTCCAGTTACTTTTTATAGCTTCAATGTACAGACACGGCATGTTTAGAATTTTATAATATTATAGAATTATATAGAGTATTCAAATTAATTTTATTGCTAATACTCGTATATCTAGGATACAGAGGTGTTACAATAAGTTGTTTAGTAGAGCTATATTCTTCTAGCAAAGGGTCCCCCCATTCATACGACTGGCTTTACCCACACGTGCAAGGAGTGCATGGCATCCAGGCGCAAGGACCAATGGCTGCAAGCTGATAGCCATTATACATACACCACCATCCATAATGTCAGTTTTGAAAATTACTTAATTATACCGTTTTTTTTTTGATAACGCAGGGAGAATGTTTTTGGACCCCATCGTCGGACCCTTCAGGGGAAGGGTCTGAATACAGGCATAAGGCCTACATCGAGGGTATGTGGGATTCTCAGCGACCGGTTCTCCACGCTTGCTTCTAAAACGAAGTTGTCGCGAGAATTGGCCGGCAAACTACCCACTAAACCTTAACCTGCGCCCCATTTATAACGCTTTTACGAGGCGTCACGGGATCTCGTACAGAGTAATTGCACCGTAACGCCCCTACGCTCTGTAACTAGGCCACCCCGGGGAGCAGTGACCCACTTCGTACAGCGGGGGGGGGGGGGGGAGTCCGGTGTCACTTCTGTGACAGCGGCCCCCTGTGACGGTAACTAAGGGAGGAGAAGATGCGCGTAGCGGCGCCTACGACCTCCGGTCCGTCTCCTCCGGACGGGGTCCGCATACGCGTCCTCCTCCCTCACTCTTTCAGCGGCCTCCTTCTGCGACATGACGGATTCACAGAAGGAGGAAACCGCAAGCCACGAATGTTGACCCTGGAGCATCGCTTCGACCATGCTACGAAGCGAGTCCACAGGGCCAACGACGTTCTCTAGGAGGGCCCTCTGGGGCCCCCAGTCTGCGCACTCCACAAGCGTATGAAACGCCGTACCGAATTCCGTACACAACAACAAGTATTCCTTTTTGCAAACATTGAGGGCATTATTCAGAGATTTGTAAAAAAATACAATATCTCAACCTAGAGCATAAGTTGAAATATGAAAATAAGTCTAATATTGACGGGAAAGATCCGTTTAATAAGTTAAAATTGCTGCCATTTATTATGCCGGGAAGGGGGCTGAATTAGGCACCCAGGCATTCAATATGGTTACTTATATATAAAAGAAGACTGCCTTGCTCATTTACGATCCTTTTTTTGATTTTATTTTTATTGCAGGAGTTGAGCAGACAGGCAGACGTCCCACTTGATGGAAAGCGGTTATCATCGCCTATGGACCTTTGCAACACTAAAGACCGTGCTACAAATGCGCTGCTACTCTCTTATGAGAGATTGGAACCTGGTCACTAATGCTGGAACACAACTAAAGGTTTTTATGGCGGCATACTCTAGACCAAGGATGGTACCCATCCAGTCGGGCAAATACCTTACCACCTGGCAATTTTTTTTTTAAACACCATAAATTAAAATAACACAATGCATAAACAATATTGTTCAAATTAATTTGGTTTGGAGTATTGTTAAGTTATAACCTTGAGTTTTATCAGAACGTCGAAGTTTAAAGGTTGAGATGGAATCAAAGTTTACCACTTCAGGAGCACATTATAAGAATGTCATTTTATTTTTCAAGATATAACGAAAGACACCGAACAGTACCTACCCATGGTTACATTTTTGCCAAAATGGCTAAACTATCCCTGATAAAAATACCAAGCAGTTTAAATTAAATTTCTTTAAAACACTATGAGAGAATCGCGCCATCCAATTAAGAAGATTAATTGTCGATTGCCATATTCGTGTTAATAGCGTCATTTTGTTGCGGTTTAATGTTTATTTATTAAACACACAGACAGTGATTAACGAACATCCGTTGAATTTATAATCAACTGATTAAATGTTTAATGAAGAATATTTGCAAATGTTATTTAAAAATAATATCAGATCGTAAACGAACAATTTAGTTATCACCTTTTTTCTAAGGCGGATTGATGGATTTCACATACCTGTAATCTCTACGTGTAGGTTTCATCACAATGTTTTTCATCAATTCAATTTACATAGTATATTAGATCAGAAAAACTGCCTGGGTACGAAAATCAGCTACGATTTGAACCCATGTCATTGGAATGAAAAGCAGACTGGAAGGGTCAATGTATGAAAAAAGCATTCATTATACATACATATAAAATAATAAAGCATAATAATGAACAGTAAGAATCGAATTATGAAAAAGCATACACCGTATAGAAGGATAGTGTAGTTGGAGATGAACTTTATAGGACTGAGATACGTAAGATTCTTCGAATAACTGATAGATAAGACTAAATTAATGTTTGTAGAGGCAAGAGTGGTTGTCCATCTAAGGGTGTTGTTGTTGGTGCCAAGTGTAATGTAATATAATATCGCAGTGAAAGTTGAGTAGAGCATAAGAAGCATGACATTAGAATAACTGCAGTAAAAATTAGAGCTTTGAGAATTATATATGAGATTAATTCGAATGATAGGATAAGGAACAGTATAATAAGGGCACGTTGTGAATTGAAAGAAGATGTAATTACAAGAGCTGAGAAAGGAATGTTAAGGTAGGTTGAACATTCTGTGAAAATGGATGAAAGGAGGCTACCAAAACAAGTTTATAACAACAGTGTGAGTGGTAGAGTTGGTACTTATAGACCATAACGTACTACCCAAGATCCAATCGCAGATGTCTTAAATAATGGCCAGATAAAAAGCACCTACACTAAATGTGTTTGTATGAAAATATTACATGAAGCAAAAAATCTATGTCAAGATTGTTCCAAGTGGATATCCATTATCTCTGGTTAGCCCTATGGAAAACATGCGTAATAATATATATGTATGTTTGTGAGACTAAATTAAGACTCCTTAACTTTTCCATTCAAATTAAGCATAATATATGATGTAATAATTCAGGTATACATGAAAGTAAACAAACAAACCATACAAGCCACGTCATTGAACATATTTCAAAATTTCCCTTTAATAGCCAACGTGACTGGCTGAATGCCAAATTGGAGTAATTTAAGACTATCTTCTGATAAGTAGGGATACTTATTTTTTATTTATGAGTCCCTAAATACACATATATGTATGCGTGTTTTTATCTGTGCAGGAATGGAGACAGAATACTAATTCTTGCACCTGGGCCGTCTGTCGTAAGAGGCGATATAACAACTCACAGCCAGGTGGTAAAGCATTTGACCATCTGGTTGGCTGTCATCCCTGCGCTTTAACAACTTTGAGTTGTGTTCCGCCACCAGTGGCTAGGTTCTAGTCCCCCTTCAACGCCAGCAGTACATTGGTAGCACCTTTGGTGTTATAAATATCTATATCTATATTCATATATCTGAATGTCGCACTAAGCTCAAGTGGCTCCCTATCCGCCTTCGCCGGAATACGCATATCCTGTCTCTATTATACAATGTATTGTTTAGTCCTAAGTCTCCTCCTTATCTTAAGGAACGTTTCCAATTTTTCAATGTGAATCAGGAGAAATTCCTCAGGTCATCAGTGAATATGAGACTAGAGACACCGCTGAATACAGCCAGGTTTTATAATCACTCTTTCAGCGTTCAAGCTGTCCAATTATGGAACATGCTTCCACTAGAAGTAAGGCAAGACCAATCTGTATCCGCCTTCAATAGACTTGTTAAGGATTACTACCTCAAAGTATAATTTGTGTTGTTATTATTGTACGTATCTTTATGCTATTTATTGAATTAATATAATATGTATGTATATGTGTGTGTGTGTGTGTGTGGATATATTTATGTATATGTATGTTTATATATATAATATTACTATTTTTTATGTACTTAATCATGTGTATATAAATCTATATGTATATATTTATATACATACATAACTTCACGCCAGTTCCCTTGCGGGGTAGGCACGTACAACAGAGCGCCATTTAGGCCCATTCTTACACACCTCACTTGCTTCTTTGACATTCATAACTCTTGTCATGCACACTCGTCTGTTCTTAAGGCTCCTGACATCACCCTCCGCTAGTACACGATCAATTTGATCATGGAAGGTGTGTCGTGGCCTTCCACGACTTCTGCATCCATCCACTTTTGCATTGTATATCTGTTTAGTCATTCTTTCATCATGCATTCTTTCCACATGCCCGAACCACCGGAGCATTCCTTTCCTTACCTTCACCCCGACACTCTCTTTCAGACCAACTCTCTTTCTTACTTCGGTATTACGAACGCGGTCCACGAGCGTCACTCCGCAGATTTTGCGCAGTGCTCGCATCTCAACCGCGTTTACTCTACTTTCATGCTCTCTCTTCCATACCCAACTCTCGCTTCCATACCTGAGCGTAGGTACCAGCACCGCGTTGTGTATGGCGAGCTGGCTGAGGTTCTTAGCGCCTAGAAGTTTACCTAACGCTCCATTCAAACTATTCCCCAAATTTACTCTTCTTTCTATATCAGCGGTGTACCTTCCATCCCTGCTAAAAGCACATCCAAGATATACAAACTCATTCACTTGCTCCAGCATAACATCATCGACCATTATCCTTCCTTATATTTATATAATAATATTAATATATAAAATATGTAATACTTTTAAAATATTGTGCAGCAAACCCTGCCCTAGCTTTTGTGCCATATTTCTCTCTCCATCCCAAGGTTGTCTGGAAGAGATCGCTGTCAGCGATAACACCGCCATTTGTACCTAATTCTAAGCTGTTTTTGTGTATTATTTCATAAATTTTATTGTACAATAAAGTATATTCTATTCTATTCTATTCTATAGGCGACGGTAACCGCTTTGCATCAGATAAGCTATCCGAATGTCTCCGATACTCATGCTATAAAAATGCTATAATTTTTATAAGGACAGTCATAATATTACGTGACACTGAACATTGGGTAGGTAGGTAAATAGCATGTATACTTGTATAGATACTAAAAATGTTTTCACATCGTTCCCATAAAAACATTATGGAGATGTAGTTTAACTAGATGAATATGTAAAAGAAATAGTCATGTAATGGTGAAGTATAAAAAAGACGTGCAAAGAAAATAAGAGAAAAGTTAATTAATTTACCAAAGGCAAAATGTTAATATAACACATTTTTTTTAAATGCTATGCAATTTGACGAGTGATGAAAGCAGTCAGTATTTTGCTGTACCGGAATTTATTCGAATTGATTCAAAGATGATTGTTGATAATACAGATACTAAATCAGTTTGTTATTACCTAAAGCCGGTATACACTCAGAAAATAATTCTACTTGATGACAAATGGTCACTACAGCCTGTAGAGGATCATTAGACTTCATTGGCAAGTTTTCGAACTCGGTTATATTCTCAACAACCCCACGTGGTAACGCATCAATAAAACCTCGGCAGGAAGTACCCTCCAGATCGTTTTTCCACGCGGAGTGTTTGAGAAAATTTTTGAGGAATTGACCGTAATACATTGGGGTGAATATTTCGCAGACGGCGAGTGGTAGGTGCATCTAATCTAAACGCCGAATCCCAGTTGCATCTGTTTTGAATTCCAGTTTCCACTCTCCTACTTTAGCCCATAATTTTTTTCTCTTTCTCCTGACGCACAAGCTTGTCAGGGTATTTTGTTCTATTTTAGATTTTTATCTTTTGTACTTTACTTTTCTTTTTGCCTTTTAATTACCCAAACTTAATCAAATATTACTACTATACTACAAAATATTGTGCCAAAAATATTCTACTGCTTATTTAATTTATATAATACTATTTCTTCTTCTAACTTTTTACTCATTTTATTATTATACATATTTTAGTGTACGTATTACTCTATGGGCCTAAATGGCGCTCTGTTGTTCGTGCCTACCCCGCAAGGGAACTGGCGTGAAGTTATGTATGTATGTATGTATTACTCTACTTTTTAATACATACGTACATACATACATAGCTTCACGCCAGTTCCCTTGCGGGGTAGGCACGAACAACAGAGCGCCATTCAGGCTTGTTCTTACACACCTCACTCGCTTCTTTGACATTCATAGCTCTTGTCATGCACGCTCGTCTGTTCTTAAGGCTCCTGACATCACCTTCTGCTAGTATACGCTCAATTTGATCATGGAAGGTGTGTCGTGGCCTTCCACGACTTCTGCATCCATCCACTTTTGCATTGTATATCTGTTTTGTCATTCTTTCATCATGCATTCCACATGCCCGAACCACCGGAGCATTCCTTTCGTTACCTTCACCCCGACACTTTCTTTCAGACCAACTCTCTTTCTTACTTCGGTATTAAGAACGCAGTCCGCGAGCGTCACTCCGCAGATTTTGCGCAGTGCTCGCATCTCGACCGCGTTTACTCTACTTTCATGCTTTTTCTTCCATACCCAACTCTCGCTTCCATACGTGAGCGTAGGTACCAGCACCGCGTACCCTACTTTTTAATACTATGTTATTATATCTAAGACAATAATACTTCTAATATAACCAAGTAACATCTTGTGTGCTTTGTTACATTAAAACTTATTTATATACTAATCACTACTACTATTTTATTTATTGCATACTAACTATTACCATACCACAGACATAGGTAGCCCACACTTTGAAATAAATGTTACACATATAAATTATCACGAAGTGTAACCTGCTGCTTTCTCTCTTGTTACTAACAAAACAATATACAAGATACTTGTCTCAATTACTGTAATACAAGTGCCTTGTATACTGTTTGGTTTCTGTCCTAATAAAATAGCTATCGGATATTGTTCTAAACGTCCTTCTGGAAATAAACGTACTTGATATTCTAAGATAACATTACTGATATTTGTTCTACAAGTATAATATAATGTACATAGATACTTTATTATTATAGCAATGTTACGATGAACTTTCGTTTCGTGTAAATGTAATGAATTTAGTTTACTTAAATACTGTTTTAACTTGTTAGAAAGATTTTATTACTGTTACGAATTCCGAGACTCGAATTAAAATGCCGTTGGAATTATTATAGAGATTACTAGAACTATACAAATACGTATAATACAGGTACAAAAATAACCGAACAAAACAAATCCAAACATAATGCAGAAAGTCATAATTCAATAAAACGCGAAGTCCGCCACTATTAGATTCCCGATTGTACACACGTCACGCCTTGATCGTAGTCGCTGAACTGCCCCCTCTCCCCATCAGGCCGTCGTTTTATACCTCACAAATACAAATCTGCCCGTATCGTAGTAGACGTAATCCGAAATGAATATTGGAAAGGTACCAAAACTTTTAAATATTTTTCGCGTACTTTCGCATATAAATATTTGTAAGGATGTACAGTTCACAAAATACCGAAATCGAGCAAACCTTCGATTGAGAAGATAGTGTCCGGCGATTTTCACGAGTTAGTAATAGCAGAATTAGGCACCAGATCGTTACTTTTCGCATATACGTTGTCAGAGGTATATATAGAAAAGGACGAAGCGTACTTTTTATTCAGATGAAGTACTGTTCTGTATAGATGAATATAGACGCTGAAATGATCCTCTGACCACGTTTTATTAGCGCTACTTTTGCAATTCACTAACAAATACGTCATCAGGGCAACGACAATGACAATTTTAATGTGTTGCTCTCATTGTTCGTTTCATCTTTGCTAGATGGCGTTATGGATATTTGAATGAATATTTAAGTTTGACATTTGTAAGAATTATATATAACATGCCCGCTTCATGACATAATATCGAGCCTTTACCGTCATTTTATCGTAAGCGACATTTGGTCCTAAGTTTATTTTTTGTTGCAAAAGATATTTGAAAGTAATATTTTGATTTCATAGTTTTAGTTTTTGATTTATTAGGATCAATCTAACTAAAACTAAAAGTCTTAAAACAAAATGATAGTTTCAAATACCTTTTGCAACAAAAAATTAACTCAGAACCAAACGTCGCTTACGATAAAATGGCGGTAAAGACTCGATATCCTTCTTATAAAACTTTGGCGGAATGCTTTTGCGCACTATCTCCAGGGGCCGAATTCTACTATTTGAATGGCGTTGCTAAGATTTACAAAGTACGGCTCCATTGAATAGTGTCGAAAATTCGTGTACTACTAAATCAACAATATCTTTTCGATATCGTCGCTGTAAAAAAATTGGTATTAAGCATTAAGATAAATGGCGTTAACCGAAATAAATATTGAAAAGCTACCAAAAATTTCAAACATTTATTTCGTGAGTTTATAAATTTTGTACTAATATATAGAGCTGAAAATTTTGTTGGCTTGAACGCGCTAATCCCAGAAACTAATCGTCTGATATGAAAAATTATTTCAGTGTTAGATAGCCCATTTATCGAGGAAGGCTATAGGCTATATATCATCACACTAAGACCAATAGACCAATAATAAAGAATATTTCAAAATCGGAGGGTAAGGTTTCACATTTTGCGAAAAGTTCTACAACATCTTAAAACACATCTAAAACTTCAAAAACCACCTCCTATATATCCGCAGCTTCCTTGCGGAGACTGCGGAATTTCTTGCCACATACCACAAAAATTGCACAGGCACAATCTCTTCTTTTACCCATTCTAGACTATGCCGATGCTAGCTATCTCGACCTCGCAGAATACCAGTTAGATAAACTTGAGCGACTCCAGAATTTTTGTATCCGTTTCATATTTGGTTTGCACAAATATGATCATATATCTGAATTTCGCACTAAGCTCAAGTGGCTCCCTATCCGCCTTCGCTGGAATAAGCATATCCTGTCTCTATTATACAATGTATTGTTTAGTCCTAAGTCTCCTCCTTATCTTAAGGAACGTTTCAAATTTTTCAATCTGAATCAGGGGAAATTCCTCAGGTCATCAGTGAATATGAGACTAGAGACACCGCTCAATACAACCAGGTTTTATAATCACTCTTTCAGTGTTCAAGCTGTCCAATTATGGAACATGCTTCCACTGGAAGTAAGGCAAGCCCAATCTGTATCAGCCTTTAATAGACTTGTTAAGGATTACTACCTCAAAGTATAATTTGTGTTGTTATTATTGTACGTATCTTTATGCTATTTATGTAATTAATATAATATGTATTCCTTGTAATAGACGATATATATATGTGTGTGTGTGTGTGTGTATGGATATATTTATATATATGTATGTTTATATATATAATATTACTATGCTTTATGTACTTAATCATGTGTATATAAATCTGTATGCATATTTATATAATAATATTAATATATAAAATATGTAACACTTTTAAAATATTGTGCAGCAAACCCTGCCCTAGCTTTTGTGCCATATTTCTCTCTCCATCCCAAGGTTGTCTGGAAGAGATCGCTGTCAGCGATAAGACCGCCATTTGTACCTAATTCTAAGCTGCTTTTGTGTATTATTTCATAAATTTTATTGTACAATAAAGTATATTCTATTCTATTATATTCATGTACTCTGTGACAACCACTTACTCGTACAAGTGGCTAAAACAACAGTTATTTGTACGCCATGTTTAAATTCTTCGCTCCAAACGCAAAATTATAAACAAACAGAGAAAAGCGAGAACACAATCAGCGCGATGTAAACAGTCTGGAGCGGACGTCGTCGATTCAATCAGGGAACCGAACAGTCGAAGATCGAGGGGCCATCTTAGCGATTGTTTGTTCAACGTTCAAAGGACTAGCAATTATGGGCCGCGATGCGATTTACGCTCCTTATTTCTCCCAAGGGAAATGTTATGCCTCCGGATGTGTTTTGTTGTTTGATAAGATATCTTCTAATGTTGTTCCTAGCTTCAGTTTTTATTTGTTTAATGGAATATTTAAACGATAACTAGCATTTGTCTGTGGCTTGCTTTTGTAAAATTGTAAACAGAGTGGAGGACCGGCCGTTGACAGTCCCACACTCCCGACCTGAGGTCCAATTCTCCTATTACTATCTCGTCAATCAAACAATCTCGTATACTAGCAGAAGGTGATGTCAGGAGCCTTAATAACAGACGAGCGTGCATGACAAGAGTTATGAATGTCAAAGAAGCAAGTGAGGTGCGTAAGAATAATCCTAAATGGCGCTCTGTTGTTCGTGCCTACCCCGCAAGGGAACTGGCGTGAATTTATGTATGTATGTACTATCTCGTCAAAACTGCAGGGCATTATCGTCTCAATGGTAGGTTTGCTTGTTTTCGTATTCTGTTAATTCCAATGACGTGTCTATGGTACGCCACTCTGTTTTTATTAAATATTAGCTTCTGCCCGCGACTTCGTCCGTGTGGAATAGTAAAAAAAAAGTAAGTTAGAATACCCCCGATTTTGAAACATTCTTCATTGGTGCTCCGCTCCTATTAGTCTTAGCGTAATGATATATAGCCTATAATAGTCTGCCTCGATAAATGGGCTATCTAACATTGAAAGAATTTTTCAATTCTGACCAGTAGTTCCGGAGATTAGCGCGTTCAAGCAAACAAACAAACAAACTCTGCAGCTTTATATATTAGTATAGATAATTCTTAGGTGAATCAAAAAGTTCTTAGAAGTGCATATATAAAACCTTTTTGGGACAAGTTCGATATTCAAATCAAATTGTCTGTCAATCACACAATATTTATGCCAACTGTCAATTGTTTCTGTAAATTCGTTCACACCGTAATAAATTGTTTTGTACAACGAGTTGCCAAAAAAGAAAGAATAAAAGAAAGAAGTGAAATTTTTCTGAATTTTATGAATTGAAACTCGTTGAGACGAAAAAGCATGTAGTAGATGCACTTACCACGTTTAGTTGTAGATAATTTTATATTATATTTGCTTACAATATACCACGATCCTGGTTACCACACGCTCGGGTTTCCAACTCAATTATTTGCTTATACATTTATTGTATTTCATTTCATTTCTATTAGAAACTTTCGTAATAAATAAAACTTGTATTTTAACCTAATTGTCATTCGTACACAAAAGTCGGTCAACTTCAAGGTCAATCTTTTGGCATTTGACTTTAGACGTTTGACAAGTGCTACCTTATAAAAAACATAGCAACAACATTCTTTTAATCTACGCTATGTTTACCATTCATGTTTAAATCATAATTTCTAATCATAAAACAAATTACATATAAATATCTATTTCAATTTTCTTATTTATTTAATTAAATTTAATTTATCAACTACATAATGATCTACTTTTGTTATTCAATGCCTATATGCCTATGTTAGCCCGGACGTAAGGATATGACTAACCAATGAGAGATGTGTATAAAAGTCGCTCTCATTGGTGGGAATTAAAAAAAAAAAGGAGACACGGTTTTTGAATTCATTTAGGAAGAGACCATTTTTGTACGACAAAAAGATACTTACAAAAGTGAAAATAAAAAGCCAGTTTAAGATCGAAGTTATATTCATATACTCATACACACTCTTCAAGCAAATAAAAAAAAGCGATACTAAAAAGTGATAAATGCTACGAAACTGTGTTCCGGGTATCTCGCGGGAATATTAAGTCAAGCGTGGGACATATCCTAGTTAATATAATATAATTAGTATATACGAGGAGAATAAAGAACACTGATTCCAGAAAAGCATAGGACCATTCACACATCAAGTGTTCAAAATTTTCTTGATCCGGAATTGAACTTGGGATATCCACGTTCTTGTAAACCAACTAAGTAAGAATTAGTTTTATCCACAAAACTAATACTTTCATCTGACATTAAGCCACCAATTAATTCGAAGACATTATTTTAATGAACATCTACTAATATTAATCTCTTCTTAGCATGTGGTGGTGTCATTAGAATTAGACATATGGCTTAACTAGTTAAATTACGTAGACAATTTAGCCAATCTCGTGTTGTTAAGTTTGGTAAACTTAATTGCGCACTCACAGTTCTTAATCAATGATTAACTTAAGTTGGTGTTGAGAACTAGACATGTTGCTGAAGAGTTTCTTGTGCCGCTTTTTCTCTTCAAGCCACAATATGTTGCGAAGCGGGTGATAAATAAATAAATAAAAATTAATACGAGATAGTAAATTATTATCTATCTATATGAATAGATAGTTACTTTATTAATAATGGTTACCATTTGTTTACTTATACGTAAAATATAATATTTCTTTTGTAAAATACAAGAAAAAAAAATTTGTTCGTATGATGCCTAAATTTAAGTTGTTATAAATTACACTATAATATAAATTAAAATAAAAATAAACTATATATACGTACTAAAGTTAAACTATAAAATCTAGTACCAGACCGCTGTCAGTTGGAAACGTGCCCAAAAGACTAGCCACGTTGCCTCGCTGAATAGCTACGGTAATGCCTTGCCCGAGGTATAGGCCAGTCTATTGGTCACGTGAGACATCCAGAAGATATTTGATTATATCTCGATAAAGATTGTGCGCCTCAGGCCCCGATGGTCCCAGGGTCTCGACCCCAAAAACCGCAAATATGTATACATTTCCAATGGCACAATATTTGCGGCGTTTTAGGGCCTCCTGTTGTGCAACAGTTATACCGTCAGACATGCTAGTGGCTTGAAGATGGGGCGCTGCCAGAGTATCGACGCGAGACGCACCCCATAATAAGGGGCAACCATTCTTCCAGGACAGCAATAACTTACCATCGGGTCTCCTGCCATCGTCGCGTCACAAGCCGTTCGGTTCTAGAACGGCAGATACCCTGGTGGTGACAGGAGCACGACGGATATATACAATAGTTATGAATGTCGAAGAAGCAAGTGAAGTGTGTAAGAACGGGCCTAAATGGCGCTCTGTTGTTCGTGCCTACCCCGCAAGGGAACTGGCGTGAAGTTATGTATGTATGTATGTATGTATGTGTATATATATATATATATATATATATATATATATATATATATATATATATATATATATATATATATATATATATATATATATATATATATATATATGCTGAACTGCATGTATATAGTACCATCACGAGATATATTTTTTGCTGTATACTTACATAGTTTAATACCCATTTTATTTTATTTTCAATGTGCCTCGCTATGTTTAAAGATCAAATAAACGTTTATGCATTCTTTCTTTTCTAAAACAAGAAAATTGGCGTCGTATGACTGTTTCACCGCAAAATATGTTTGGAACACGCAATAAAGAAAATCAATATAATTATTAATTGATCGTAATAACACATCCTAGTTGTGTGAGAAGCCCTCGGAGACAAATAAAATATGGCTGTGGACTAATGGCAAGGTATGTTCCTCTTCCTCTTGCTTCTTCTTCCACGTTCCTTGGCTTCCCCGGCCATTGTATCGGCGCCCGTACAGACCGGAGTAAATAACGGAATTCATTTACGAAATTTACCATGCCAGGAATCGAACCTGGTGCCTCTGCGTTCCGGTAAACTAGGCCGGCAAAAGCATATAATACAAACAATAGTAGTATGCAGTAAATAAAACTGAAATTAATAATGAAAATTACGTAAACACTATTTTGTTGTCTTTTATTTAGATATATGAATAACATGACAACTCGTTTCTCTTGTTATATAAGATAGATAGATAACACTTTTGTACAAAGTATGTACAATAGTCGGCAATTTACGAACAAACAACTACGGCCTAATACTTAGCAACACATTTATATTCGTATATTTTCAGTAATTAAATCAGTGTAATTACAGCGTTCGTTGGGTTTGGTATTTCGTACATTTTACCCTTCCCTCCCATACTAAAACTGTAAACACACTACAGTTTTTTTGGTCCTTCGAGCCGGATTTGAACCAGCGACCTATGGATACTGTAAACCGATTTAAAAATGCAGTTACGGACTAAAACTATACCTAATTATGCACAAAGTCTTACCGCTAAAAAGCGATCTATTCCAGACAACCTCGAAAATGAATTGACATAATAAATAATGTATTTATTATTGATGAGAGTGCTATGATATTGGACGTAATGTAAGGCTTTTGAATAAATATAACTTCGATATTAAAACTGGCTTTTATTTTCACTCTAGTATCTTCAGTAGTAAAAAAAGTCTCTCTCCTAACTGAATTCAAAACTTGTGTCTTTTTTACATTTTTGAATTCCAACCAATGAGAGCGAGTTTCATACACATCTGTCATTCATTGGTTAGTCGTATCCTTACGTCCTGGCTAACACAGCTATATAGGCATTGATTAACAATAACAAAAGTAGGTCATTAAGTATTTGACAAATTAAATTTAAATAATTAAATAAGGAATTTGAAATGGATAGTTATGTATAATTTATTTTATGATTAAATATTATGATTACATATGAATAATAAACATAGTATAGATCAAAAGATGTTGTTGCTATGTTTTTTATAAGGTAGCATTTGTCAAACGTTAAAAACCAAAGAGTTTTTGGCGGGAACTGAAAGGAGACGTTGTGCTGTGCAGTTTTATTTTCTAAAAATGTGTAAAATTTCTCTAAAATGAACAATAGTTGTAGGATATTGATTGTTTTTGAGTAGTAATTATGTGTTTTGTGAGAAATGTGAACTGTATAGTCAAATGTGGCCTTTTGAGTTTTCACAAGAACTCCGTTGAATGGCGTTAGTTTTAGCCTACAATACAACTGCGCGACTATTATACGAAGACTTAAACATCAGAATTGGCTGTATGGACTAGATTCCTTTGCCTGCCTTTGTGGCGAATACAACTACTACTACTACTTAAAAACCAAATACCACAATTAAATGCCAAAAGATTGTTGTGCCAAAAAATTACGTTTACTTACTAATTTTATTGCGAAAGTTTCTAATAGACATGTATAAGCGAATAACTGAATTGGAAACCCGAACGCGTGGTATCCAGGAACATGGGTATATTAAGCAAAGTAAAGAATACAAAAATATCTACAACTATGAACGTGGTAAGTGTATCCACTACAGTATATAAATGACTTTTATAAATATATTTTAGGTAATCTTCATTAATATAAGTAATGGTATATTTGTAAACAAATCAATCAAACAAGCAGGAGCTATTAGTTGGAGATAATAGAGTTAATACAACGTGTCTGTGGCAGACGACACTCTGTAAATTGTCACTTAGCTTCACTATTGAGGGCAAGCTTTTTTGCTTAGGTCCAAGATATAGACTGAAAGCGTTTTCCTAAATTTTAAATATAATCACGAAAATGCGAGAAAAAAGGTGCCAAATGCCACTGTGTTCGCTATATGGCTAGAGAACCAGGTTTTGCCAGGTGGTAGGGCATTTACCCGACTGGATGGCTACCACCCCTGGTCTAAAGTATGTCCCCATAACAACCTTGAGTTGTGTTCCGGCATTAGTGACCAGGTTCCAGTTTCCCTTAAAAGAGCAGCAGCGCATTTATTTATTATTTATAACTTTGCTGTTGCAAATGTCCATAGGCGATGGTAACCGCTTTTCATCAAGTGGGTCGTCTGCCGGTCTGCTGATCTCCTGCAATAAAAAAAACTATACATTTTTATCAACATCCATGTTGTTCTAGTGCGTTCTGTGAAACATGACTATGATATACAAAGACTACATTCCACAAGAGACTCGCAACAACCACGTTCATGAACGCGATTTTTTCCATTCCACTTGCTTGCGGGCGTTACAATCATAAACTCTAGTGGAACGGATTATGGAACGTTGATGTCATTAACGATGAAATTCACAAATATTTTTGATTGATAATAAAACTACGTTTTAACGGTTTTAAGCGCGGTAATTTTATTTGATTTTGGTTTTTCCGACGTTTCGGCCACTTTTCAGTGGCCGTGATCACGGAAGACAAAGATGTCAAGTGTCAACGAGTATTGTTAAAGTTTTATTTAGCCTACCGCCAACTTATTAATTTTAATTATTTAATTTTTAATTTTGTTTATGGTTATTATTTAATCTATGGGAGCCTAATCTAATTTACTACCGCTTCGCAACATGTTATGGCTTGAAGAGAAGAAGCGGCGCAAGAAACTCTTCAGCAAACATGCCTAGCTCTAATAATTTTATATAATATTAAAATGGGTGGAGGGAAAAATAAAAGTAATTATCAGTCAAGTTGGTTTGTGTTCCGTTGTACGCAAAAAGAGCTCACAGTGTCTTGAGGTCTGGCAGCTGGTTTTTGCTGGGTTTGGGTCTTAATAGTTTTGATAATTGGATCCCAAACAGGTGGTACTTGCCAACCATCTTCTCTATTGAAATTTGGGTGTTTTTTGATTTCAATAGCCTCACGCATCATTCTAGGTATGAAACGATTCTCTTTCGCGAGGATTTGTGGGTTATCGAATCTGATGTAGTGGTTGGGTTTATCCAGCGTGTGTTCACTGATCGCAGACTTCGTAGACCTTGTGTGTTTCATGTCAGCAATGTGTTCTTTTACTCGTGTTTTTATGCTCCTCTTTGTTTGCCCAATGTATGACAATCCACACTCACAATCAAGCTTGTAAACCCCTGCATCCTGGAGTGGGATATTGCATTTCACAGGTCTCAGAAATTGGGTAATCTTTTTCTGCGGCTTGAAATATGTTTTGATTGAAGCTCGCCTGAGGATGTGACCAATTCTGTCTGTGACCCCCTTGATGTAGGGTAGGGTAGCAGGGCACCGCTCAACTGAAGGTGGTTTGGGGCCTTTGTGACGTTGGTGTGGAGTCTTCAGCTGATTGCGTTGTAGAACTCGCTTGACATGCTGAAGCTCTCCAGCTATGTGGTTCTCGTCACAAATTTTCCGTGCTCTCTGATTACAATAAAATAAAAGTAAAATACAAGATCTTTTATCGGACGAAAGCACTTATAAAAAGGTCAAAACTGACCCCACGGATAAAGTAACCAAACAAACAATCGCGGTTATGAAAAAACACTCCGAAAAATTAAGCTTAGACGTATCCGCACTCACACCATCTTGCGCCAAAGCGCCTAAACTGTATGGGTTACCTAAACTTCACAAAAACAACATCCCCTTGCGCCCTATAGTTAGCCAGCTTGACTCACCAACATACAGACTGGCACAACATCTCGCGAAGACACTCAACAATCTCCGCGGCAACACACCCTACCATGTCAAGGATTCCTTCGACTTCATCAGCGCAATTGAAAATTTGACATTGGCTGAGGATGAAGTACTAGTCAGTTTTGATGTCCAGTCCTTATTTACCAGTTTACCAGTGGAAGACTGCATTGAGATTGTCAAAAGGAAGCTAATAGATAATAACATGCCTGAGGAATATGCAGATCTACTAAAACATTGCCTCACATCTGGCTATTTCGTGTGGGACTACGGCTTCTACGACCAAATCAACGGTGTAGCCATGGGCTCACCGGTGTCTCCTGTCGTAGCTGACATTTTTATGGAAGACTTCGAGCAGAAGGCACTGGATACCGCTCCGGCTAAGCCGAAGATGTATAAAAGGTACGTAGACGATACTTTTGCCGTCCTCCCAAACGATAAAGTCTCTGCATTTCTAGATCATCTCAATTCCATTAGCAGTAATATTAAATTTACTATGGAACTAGAGGCAAATAATAAATTAGCTTTTCTGGATGTGCTCATCCTAAGGAACCCTGACAATACTCTTGGTCATACGGTGTATAGGAAACCTACCCATACAGATAAATACCTTAATGGTTCGTCTCACCACCATCCTAGTCAGTTAGCTACCGTGGGCAAATCTTTGTTTCAGAGAGCACGGAAAATTTGTGACGAGAACCACATAGCTGGAGAGCTTCAGCATGTCAAGCGAGTTCTACAACGCAATCAGCTGAAGACTCCACACCAACGTCACAAAGGCCCCAAACCACCTTCAGTTGAGCGGTGCCCTGCTACCCTACCCTACATCAAGGGGGTCACAGACAGAATTGGTCACATCCTCAGGCGAGCTTCAATCAAAACATATTTCAAGCCGCAGAAAAAGATTACCCAATTTCTGAGACCTGTGAAATGCAATATCCCACTCCAGGATGCAGGGGTTTACAAGCTTGATTGTGAGTGTGGATTGTCATACATTGGGCAAACAAAGAGGAGCATAAAAACACGAGTAAAAGAACACATTGCTGACATGAAACACACAAGGTCTACGAAGTCTGCGATCAGTGAACACACGCTGGATAAACCCAACCACTACATCAGATTCGATAACCCACAAATCCTCGCGAAAGAGAATCGTTTCATACCTAGAATGATGCGTGAGGCTATTGAAATCAAAAAACACCCAAATTTCAATAGAGAAGATGGTTGGCAAGTACCACCTGTTTGGGATCCAATTATCAAAACTATTAAGACCCAAACCCAGCAAAAACCAGCTGCCAGACCTCAAGACACTGTGAGCTCTTTCTGCGTACAACGGAACACAAACCAACTTGACTGATAATTACTTTTATTTTTCCTTCCACCCATTTTAATATTATATAAAATTATTAGAGCTAGGCATGTTTGCTGAAGAGTTTCTTGCGCCGCTTCTTCTCTTCAAGCCATAACATGTTGCGAAGCGGTAGTAAATTAGATTAGGCTCCCATAGATTAAATAATAACCATAAACAAAATTAAAAATTAAATAATTAAAATTAATAAGTTGGCGGTAGGCTAAATAAAACTTTAACAATACTCGTTGACACTTGACATCTTTGTCTTCCGTGATCACGGCCACTGAAAAGTGGCCGAAACGTCGGAAAAACCAAAATCAAATAAAATTACCGCGCTTAAAACCGTTAAAACGTAGTTTTATTATGTATACAAGTCGCGAAAACTTAAGAAAATATTATTTTTGATTGTTTTAAAAACAAGCTTTTTCGAAGTCAATAGATAGAGAGAATTAATGCTCTGTGGTCGACCCACCTCTTGACATGGGTCGTTGTGAGCGCTGTGTGATCAAAAATATTTACGTCATTAGTGACGTTTTCACCACGACCACAACCACCGTGGTCGCCATGTGGAACGGCAGACGGAGCATTTTGGGCCTTGTGATATATTAAAGGAACGCGCCCAAAGACAGGTGAACATACAGACAGACGGATGGACATGATTAATACATAAGGGTTCCGTTTTTGCTAAAATGGCTTCGAAACTGTAACAAATTTATGTACAAATATACTCTAGTTACGAAACTTAAATATATAAAGCTGTTTGTTTTGATATTAAAACTACGATTGTTTGATTGAAAAAAAAAAGCCTAATTACGACCAATATATGCAACTATTTTAATATTAGGTGTTCTTTTTTTCAAGTCTGACCTTTATATAATACTAGTTGTCCCGGAAGACGTTGTTCTGACCCGAAGAAATAAAATTTAAAACCCGATTCCAGTGCCACCTACCGGGTCCAAATGTAAGCTATCCTATCTTTCAGGTCGGATCAAACTGCACACGGTGTGCAAATTTGATTAAAATCGGTCAAGTAGTTTAGGAGTCCATCGCGGACAAACAACGTGACACGTAATTTATATATATTAAGATATCATAAACCATACATATTACCCACACACATACACACACACATTATCATATATTATAATCTTTATTACTGTTACGACCAATTATAACCCGCCTATGTCTTGTTGATAAAAATAAAAATTAGAGGCCCCTTTAGATTGTTTGCCGGCTATGAGACTTATAAGGCGATACATTTGTCTGCCCTGAGCGAACAAAGGAAATAATGTCTGGATCGTATTTGTGTTAAAACAATGCTGACGAAATTGTCTTTGCGCTGCGTCGATGCTAAACGTTGAGCAAAATTTACAAATGACAGCTGGTCCAGCTGCTCTAGATCACGTCTTTATCGTACTACAGTAAATTTTACTTGTGATTATATTCAAATAATTCATGATAATATTACCCCGAGCAAATCGATAAAGACCAAATAATACGTCATCGCTTCTATTTTAAACCACCGGCTGTAGGCTTTATTGTGTGTAGGCCCCGCGGTTCTATAAGGACTAATTTCCTTTGCGAGCCTCCGCGGACGCAAGATCGATGGTCATACTCACTCTTACGCAATCCGAGAGCTTTTTATAAGGACGTACAGGCAAAAATGACCCTTATCACTTACATTATAAGGCTATTAAAGAAAAGGCCATATCAAAAGAACAATAGGATAATATTTTTCCTTATAAATTCTATCTAAATAATATATTGTATTCTTTTTAATGATTGTCAAGTATAAAATTTCCAAATCTTACATAATCTCCTTATTTTTCTTCATAGAGAAAATAGATCGATAGTTATGATACTTTTATATTAAAACGTATTTTTAATTAATTTAATACATATATAACTTCACCCCAGTTCCGATGCGGTGTAGGCACGAACAACAGAGCGCCATTTAGGCTTATTCTTACACACCTCACTTTAATTAATTTGATCTTGCTAATTGGATTCACTGTCTAAGCAACCTTTTAAACTTTCTAAAAACTTGCACGATTATTATGTTCTTACGGTAAAACTAACCATAGCGTCCCTACGTGTATATTATTGCCGATGAGTAAAATCCGCCGAACATCTTAAATTAAATAAAGGTTTTTTATCAATCAATCAATATCTTTATTTGCAAGAATGTAGTCTATACAGGTTTTATACATTTGTAGATGCACAGTACATTCTACCAGATAGTGGCGTACAAAATAAGTTAATAATAAAATTTTCATAAATATTCTAATTAAAAAAAAATACAATTAAGCTTTCGTTATATATAAGCAATTAATTTCAAGATAACAAATGATCACTAAGATTTTCCATATAGATAATATCAACAGGCACTTTTTTAAGGTTTTTTAGGTGTTGAATATTTGGACCTACCTATGGAATTGTATAGTTTATTAATTATTATATATATCAATTCTTCATCCGTGCAGGAACGCAGAAAGAATACAATTTCCTGCGGCCGGGCGGTCTGTCGTAAGAGGCAACAAAAAACCAACATCCAGGTGGTAGGGCATTTACCCGACTGGATGGTTACCACCCCTGGTCTAAAGCATGTCGCCATAACAACCTTGAGTTGTGTTCCGGCATTTGTGATCAAGTTCCAGTCTCCCTTAAGAGAGAGCAGCAGCGCATTTGTTGCACCTTTGGTGTTGCAAATGTCCATAGGCAATGGTAACCGCTTTCCATCAAGTGGGCCGTCTGCCTGTCTGCTGAACTCCTGCAATAAAAAAAAGTGAAAGTATATGTTATATTTAATTAATACCTATAGATCAATTTTTTTTTTATCTTACCTTTAAAACAGGGAAAAGAGCAAACTTTGTTACATAAGGAGCTATTGAATATTTATACAAGAAAACAAAGTATGTAACTTACAATATTTTTTTATATAATTTCACTTCTTGCTCCATATAAAATTTATTAGATGAAATTTAATAAACTTGGTTAATAATCTTTATCAACAAGCGTGCATCGCATTTAACAAGTTTCTGTTGTTTTCAAGTCACACAACATTCCAACTACACAAATATGATTAATTACTGTTATAACATTACAAAACTATGTTTTTGAAATAAACAATGTCGTGCATGCTTTGGTAGGAAATGTCAGAACTTTCTTTGTAATTTTGTGTTTATAAACTATCATATTATATTGTTACGTATTGCGGGATTTGAATTTAAACACTGTTTCGGAAAATCACAAACTTTATTAGAAGTACACACATGTAATTTATTATCTATCTATCTATTGGCATTGTTTTTTATTTTTTTATTGCAGGAGTTCAGCAGACAGGCAGACGGCCCACTTGATGGAAAGAGGTTACCGTCGCCTATGGACATTTACTACACCAAAGGTGCTACAAATGCGCTGCTGCTCTCTTAAGGGAGTCTGGAACCTGGTCACTAATGCCGGAACACAACACAAGGTTGTTATGGCGGCATACTCTAGACCAGGGGTGGTCGCCATCCAGTCGGGCAAATACCCTACCACCTGGTTGTGGGTAGTTTTGTCGCCTCTTACGACAGGCCGCCCGGCCGCAGGAAATTGTATTTCTTTCTCCGTTCCTGCACGGATAGAAATATATATAGCGAGATGCGATCATTGAAATGAATTGCATAATTGCGTTGAGCTTTTAACAAAAGCCGAACCTTTTCACTGTCCGTCCGTCTGTGCAGCTAAGTCAGGAAGCTATATCATGTATGTCATTACAAAATGGTTTAGTGAAATCATGATAAAACTAAAAAAGCTGGTTACTATACATGTAAGTGAGACTGTGGATCAAAATATATTATTTGAGATGTAAAGTGAGTTTTGGGTGGTTACAAAAAAATAACCACGAAAGCTAAATCTATATTAAAAAAATTCGGATCTGCTCATAATAAATAAAAGGTGTCACAACTTTACCCCACCTGATTAAGATACCAAACAGACAAAAAATACGCTGGTGAAAACTAATAGGTCAACATACATCAATCAAGACCGGCAACAACTAATAGTTCGGTAATTAGGTCTACCATCCCAATTCCTCCTATAATTGACAAAAAATACAGACAGATTTGCGAAGAAAAACTTGACGGGTCCGATAATTTGGCCAAACACCAACGAGTAAGAGGACTTGAAATATTGCCCTTAAAAATTGCGCGGGTGCATTTGGACAGTGACAAATTGCGACCTATCGGTCAGGAGGCTTAACGTATTGAGGACCCAATGATGGCACACTTCCGCATGATTGTTGGGGTTTGAACGGTATCTCAAAGTAAAGACGTCGATTTTTCGTACATCTATTCTTATATCTTACTATAGCTTCACCGGTCTTAAACATTAATACAAATTTGATATTACTTGTAACGATTTTATGTATCTGTACAATTTTCTGTGGCCGGGCGGCCTGTCGTAAAAGGCGACTTAACAACCCACAGCCAGGTGGTAGGGCATTTGCCCGGCTGGTTAGCTACCACCCCTGGTCTAGAATATGTCGCCATAACAACCTTGAGTTGTGTTCCGGCATTAGTGACCAAGTTCTAGTTTCCCTTAACCCTTAAGACAATTATCGATATACTTATCGATATATAAAAGCCGCAAGACTAACACTATCACTATCTCGTAATATATCAAGAAAATATACCCATTTCATACAAATCATACAACTCCTATATAAACAGAGTGAGACAACAACACAATTAACGATCACGTGCACAAACGCGATCTGCACTCTCATCGCGGACACATATGTGCTAATAGTGAGCTAAAGGGCAGCAGCGCATTTGTAGCTTTGGTGTTGCAAATGTCCATAGGCGATGGTAACCGCTTCAAGTGGGCCGTCTGCCTGTCTGCTGAACTCCTGCAATAAAAAAAAACATGTAAAATTTTAAACGATAGTAAGTCAAATGGACGGTTATTAAGATATAACTATGTACATACACATAAGAACCGGCCATTAGACCGAAGCAAGAATAAATAGTACAGGGACATTTTATTACTAAACGACTGCTATCACGCAGCAATACCTGAGAATCGTGTATATCTTCATTATTATTTCAAGCGCTTCGGTTCGTACCCAAGAACTTGAAATAATAATGAATCCCGATGACCGATAATCAGCAAATCTTACTTAATATTTTACTTTCCAAAGAAACCGTTTTTATTAGTGACCTTTAAAAACTAAACGACTGAACAGGAGCTCAATTCTGCTATTACTATGTCGACTAAATCGCCTGACACTATCGTCTCAATCGTAGGTTTGCCTGATCTCGGTATTTTGCTAATTCCAGTAGCGTGCTCGTAGCACGCCATTCTATCTTTGGAAATATTTATAAGCGAAAATTCTAGAAAAACATATTTAAATTTTTGTAGATTTTTAATATTCATTTCTGTTTACGCCATTTCTGCTAATGGTGAAACCATTTTTTTTCTACTATGATTGCGCCGCGATGATATCGAGAAGATTGTGCATTTAGTAGAATACGAATATTTGACACTATCACAATTGAATCGTACTTTGAATATCTTCGCAACGCCACGATGTTGAAATAGCAGAATTAAATCCCATTATGAAACTAGGCAAGGAACATAACCTTGTAACCTATGGAACGCCGTAGGCTAGTTTTTATTTAAACAAACATTAGGTATGAAGAAAATTAAATAATGGATAAAAAATATGTTTAATCGATAGTTTTTTCTTATTTTTTTTGGGTTTTTTTTTAGGCTTTTGATAACAAATAAAGAAATACGTGTTTCAGTATTTTTGCATAAATATCCCTAATATGGGTGAGGAGATAAAAAGTATGCGATGTTATTGATTTATATGCCTCTAGAAACCACGGGCCATAAACTGGCCCGGACTTTTGGAGGGCTTGCGTAGGGCCATGGGAAGGCCAACAAGTAGAGGCCCTTTGACAAATTTAATGTAAATGTGGCGTGACACAGACCGGCGATTATCCCTGTTTACGCCATATAATAATGCACCCAAGGACAAGCCCCGGCCAGTATAGGACTATTGTGGGAAATTAGGACAAAAAGTACCGGGCTTTATTTATAGTATTACTAGCTGTTCCCGACAGACGTCGTCCTGCCCTTAGAAATAAAAATCTAGAACCCGATTGCAGCGACATTTACCACGACCAATAGTTAATTTAAACCATTCTCGAATCCACTTTAATAAAAACAAAAAAAACATCAAAATTGATTTCACTGTTTATAAAGACTTTAGCGGTGCCACCTACCGGTAGATCTATAATCTCAACCACCCCGGGACCCATTTGAACACACAAAAATAATTTCACCTATATATTAAACATGTATATAAATTAATTATTTTACATGTATTTTATCAATAAAATAACTCGGACCGAAGCATCTGTTTTAAACAATATTCAGGTTTTTTACATCCTCTTTGACGATATTTGTAGCACGCATTCTGTCAATTCTATGTCAAACGTCATAAGGTTACATGAAAAAAGTTTATATTATCCAAAGCGCTAAGGTTAGATTAGAAATAATTTTATATGGTGGTTTAGATTTCTTAAATTTTCTAATTTTCCGCGCAATTTTATTCTTTTTTCCTTTCATAAAAACCTTCTCCTGACAATAACAAATACAACAAAAAAAGAATTAGCGACATCGGCCCAGCTGTTCACGCGTGATGGTGTGACCAAGGGAAATAGGGATTCATTTTTATATATATAGATAGATAGGTTATGACGAATGCAAAAAAATAAACACTGTAATCTTCTTTCCATTTAATAGTTATGAATTCAGTAAATAATGTAGTCGGTGTCGATAATAATTGTATAGGGTAGTCTGGAGGAGCTCATTGTACTTTAAGGTATGTACAATAAAGTTATTCATTCATGTTCAATGCATTCCTTATGTCCTGGGTATTAAATAAATGTGGATAAAGTCGCGTGTCATAAATAGTTTAGCATATGTATACAAATATCTTGTACAACATACACTACTAAGTAAAGATATTTACCCATCCTATAAGCATTGTAGCTCTTAGTTGGACCAATTAGTGCAGATGACATTAGTTCAGGCCATTCATCCTGCAATTTCAATTACGTGCAATGAACGGCTCTTGTAAGTTCCGTTTGACCTAGTATACTCAGAGTTGCTGTGTTAGCACTTGAAAGTTGTGCTCGTTAGCACTTAAGAACGCTAGGATATTTTGTTATAAAATGTACAAGCAAACGTCTTACATTTTAAGTATATAGAAATGCTTATTGTACAGTCGCGGTATAGAAAGGTTCGTCACCTTAAAGTCGACTTTTGCTTGCACAAGTGCAAGAAATAGTATATGTTACGTTTATAAAATATAGAAATGTGAAGAAAGGAAATTTCAATATTGACAATGATAGATACTGAGATTAACAATAGTTTTGGTTACCTATATTGATGCTGTGCATACCTGCTTGCCAGGTAGCCTTAAGGAGAAATCAATACGCAAGCCTACTAAGGCATATTCTCCATGTTAAAAACTATCAGTTGAAACTAAATTTGTTAAGTTATAAAAAGAGTGAGGTTTACTAAAAAGAAATTGATTAAAATTAATTTAATTAAAAATAACCATGAACACTTCGATTGGTAAGCTATCATAGGCGTGTTTATAATCTAATATAATTTCATAAAAAATATGCCTCATCTGGTTATCAGGCGGGTGAAGGTCGATCTTCATCGTCTTCTCTACTATTCTATGATCATGTTCTATCTATGGTATAGGAACCGACCATACGACGTTTAATATTTATATAATAATTATTATTATTATTAATTACTGACATATGGCATATGAAGTCAAAGATTATCGTTTAGTAGCGAAGAGCCTCAACCGACATCTTCTAGAGAGGCTCTCGCTCGGTAAATGGGTGAAGGGCCAGATACAGATGGCGATTCTCTTGAGCACGGCACATATTGTGAGAAAGTTCCTGTCTCTGGAGCCCTAAGCCCCGCTGCCGACGGACGTCATCCGTTTACATTTTTTTAAATATGTGTCCATTTATATATAAATATATATATATATATATATATATATATATATATATATATATATATATATATATATGGATCGATGGGTACAAATTTAAAGGTAGACCAAAAAAAAGATGGATGGATTGTGTGAAGGATGATATGATGATATGCGGTGTGACAGAAGAGGTATGTCAGAATAGAAGAGTGTGGAAGGAAAAGACATATTGTGCCGACCCCAAGTAATTGGGATATGGTGAAAGAAAAAAAAGAGAGAGATATATGTGTGTGTGTGTGTGTGAGTGTGTGTGTGTGTGCGCGTGCGTGCGTGTGTGTGTGTGTGTGTGTGTGTGTGTGTGTGAAATAACCAAGACGTCTTGGCAGGTTTGACACATCGGTTTTCTCGATGTGTAGGTTTCATCATGTTGATTTTGTTCACCGTTGTTAGCGCGTGGTTATTGTAACAATATGCACATTAGGTCAGAAAACTGCCTAAGTGGTGCATGCGTTCTAGCCAAGATTCGAATCCCTAATTTTGGGATGCGCGCGCTAGCCATTGAGCTACCACGATTTCTCAATATTTGTATATCGAAATATAATTTCAAATAACCGCTGTATAATACTTTCTGTTATAAACCGCTCATCAAGATAACCGTAATATAGGACGTATCTAGCTAGATAGAGCGACAACCTGCTAAAGGCAGCTGTCATGGATGTCAGACGCAGACGGATGTCATGGATGTGAGATTAGACCGCAAATACGATACGGTGGAGGGTGCAGCCGAGCCTTCAGGCGTACTATGCCTGCAAGCAACTCATTTACGCTAGCTCGGGTTGTATAGTGTACTGATCAATCAGAGTAGGTGCAAAAGGATGCATATTCGTAGTAGCGATGAGTAATTTTGAGATATTAAAATAATCGACAGAATTGGAAAATCAAAATCACTACTAGCGTGTGGCATTTTACTACGTCATCGACTGAGCAAACCTTTTTTTTCTGCTGGTTTAGAATCAATTTATTATATAATTCGGCGGCTCATAGAATGCGTTCCTGACTTCGTGAACATTTGGGTGAATAACATTTAATGAAAAACAATTTACGATAATGTACCGGCCGTATTAGAACGGAATGGCTTGGTACGCGACAATGGCAAGAGGCCGGATGGTATGTCACTTATTTCTTTGAAAATGGAACGGCCGCTTGTTTGGGACGTGACATATGTAGACACTCTAGCGCTGTCACATCTTCCAATGACTGAGTTAGAGGCGGGCAACGCTGCTTCAAAAGCTGAAGCTTTCAAACGGCGAAAATACCTTAGGAAGGGGTTACATATTTGTGCCGTTTGGAGTTGAAACATTAGGTCCTTGGGGTCCATCGGCAAAGAGTTTTTTCAAAGAGATTTGCAAGAAACTCTTTGATGCCACCCGTGAACAGAAGGCTGGCTCATATTTCGCCCATTAAATAAGCATTGCCATACAGCGCGGCAATCCAACCAGCCTCTTGGGCATGCTCCCATCTGGCAGCGATTTGTTACACAGTCTATAATCGCTTATACTATTTGTAACTTAGTTTATTTTTAGTTTTTAATTGTAAATTATTTAATTAAAATGTTTTCTTTTGGTTTCTGTATTTATTAATGATTCAAGATATAGTTAAATTTCATATCACCACAACAATTTACGGTAAACTAAATTAGTTTAGCACAACGCATTTATAGAGCGGACTACAGATTCGATAAGCGAACGAGCCAGTTGTGACTCGTGAGTTATCGATATGTCCGCTGATCGCGACGCCCGAATTCGGCTTAAAACCACGAACTACGAGTGATAAACAAGAGAATTAACAAGTTGTTTGAATAATTAAATTAATCGACTCGAACACTAGGTCGTCGCGCATCTCTACATCGTAGGAACGTTGCACATGTTGTTTTGATTATCGAAACACGGGAACAATTATCATAAATTATACACACATTTATGAATAATGAACATATACGTTTACGTCCCTACGCTCCTCCGAGTTATAGGACGTTTAACGACACCATTAACTCTGTTAAGGCTGATTTACATTGATCCAGCTACTGACTTGTGGAGCGGACTGACTTCAAAATATGCAATCGGGATTTTTTTATTTTATTGTAGGAGTTCAGCAGATAGGCAGACAGCCCACTTGATGGAAAGCGGTTACCATCGCCTATGGACATTTGCAACACCAAAGGTGCTACAAATGCGCTGCTGCTCTCTTAAAGGAGACTGGAACCTGGTCACTAATGCCGGAACACAACACAAGGTTGTTATGGCGGCATACTCTAGACCAGGGGTGGTCGCCATCCAGTCGAGCAAATACCCTACCACCTGGCTGTGGGTTGTTTAGTCGCCTCTTACGACAGGCCGCCAGGCCGCAGGAAATTGTATTCTTTCTCCGTTCCTGCACGGATAAAATCTTAAAAAATATTGAAGTCATTCAAACTTGGTAGCGCTGTACTGATTTTAAAACGATTTACACGGTGCCAGTATGATGGCAGCACTGCCTTCCTTCAAGTTTAAAGTCCTTCGGTCTTTTATAGATAATTCAAGACAAGTCTACGAGTATGTTGATTAGTAGCAAATCGGTCACGCCCAAAATCTCCAATGGAGCCTCAATTAATGCAAATTCTTGGATTTAATAAAGATGGATGACGAAAATGGATATTTTTTTATTCAATCTAATCGACACTTATTTTTTTAAGTGGTACTTACTACTTAAAAATTCAGTTTATTTCCTAGTCCATACTGTTTCGCAACGTGTTATCGCTGTTTTATGGAGAAAATTCCATAAAAACAGCGTCGTCGTCGTTGACAGTCAATCACAGTCCACTGCTGGACGTAGGCCTCCCTAAGTCGGCGCCATTCATCCCTGTCCTCTGAAATCCTCATCCAGCGCCTATCCTCGACCTTGAGAGCGGCTGGAGAGCGTCCTATACTACGTTTACCGAGACGCTGTCTCCGCTCCAGGACTCGTCTGCTCCATCGGTCCTGCGACAGTTCTGCCACTTCAACGTGCTAATTTGGCGAGCTATGTCGGTTTTCTAGGTTCTCTTAAGGATATCCTCATTTCTAATTCTATCTATAAAAGAATCGCCGAACATAGCTCGCTCCATAGCCTCGTTGAGCGACTTGAAATTTGTGGACCAGTCCTATCGTCAGTGTCCGTCTCGGCCCCGTAGGTCAGGCGAACGTTATATTTATTACTATGGTCTGGGTGTCTGGGATCGGCCCCAGAGTAGTCCGTTGTATATTACCCATAACACAAGCGTAACTTGCTTAATTTGGGGATATACAATGTGTGTGTTTGTCTGCCGATTATTATTATTATTATTATATTGATTTATATATTTTATCTCGACTAACCGGAAATAAACTAATGGCACGGGCCTAAGCCAAGTGTACATTAGTGGGACGACTAAGATGTAGTGATTGCTACTTGATTTGATATATTTGTATAGTTGTATGTTGGTTCATTGGTGTCACCTTGCAGGAATTTTCTTATTATCCTACATGTATTTAATATTGTTGCTTTTTGCATTAAATGGTAAGAGTTTGCTGGTAGGTCTAGAGCTTTTAGGGATTGATGTATTAGTTTTGGCATGACTCCCGTACTAGAGAGCACGACTGGAATAATTGTAACATTCTGTAGGTGCCAAAGGCGGGTAATTTCGTCTTTGAGTTCGGTGTATTTTGTCAATTTTTCTGATATTGTTGTTTGTATATTATGTGTATTAGGTATGGCAATGTCTATTAAATAACCTGTCTTAGTGGTTTTGTTATTTAGGGTTATGTCAGGTCTGTTGTAATCGGAGCCGGGAATCCCAATTACCCGTAGCCCTGGCATAAGGCCCAGGACGGAACACCCAGGGGTTTTAGTGGGTATCCCTAACTGGGGAGTGGCAATAGCGTGGCACCAGTTTTGACTGGGCGCGCTAGTGCCACCCCCGATCTGGCGAATCCCACACACGGGTCGCGAATTATTCCCCCAGGCTTCTGTGCCTGTCGCGGCTTAGTCCTCAAACGGATTTCCCCTGGCCAAAAAAAAAAAAAAAAAAGGTCTGTTGTAATGGATCGTTCTGTCAGTCAATATGGCTCGGTCATATTATTATTATTTATACATATTTTTTTAAAGACTTATTGACTCGCCGGAAGATCAGAGGACTGGTTCCTACTTCGGACAACGGATCAGTATGGGTGATTCAGCGAGATAACGTAGCCGGCCTTCTAGGCTACCTTACTCTACCTTACCCACCGACTTCGATGACCTAGGTCAGTATTCTACTTCTAGTTTTAAGGGTGAAGGTGATGTCAGGAGCCTTAAGAACAGACGACCGTGCATGACAAGAGTTATGAATGTCAAAGAAGCAAGTGAGGTGTGTAAGAATAAGCCTAAATGGCGCTCTGTTGTTCGTGCCTACTCCGCAAGGGAACTGGCGTGAAGTTATGTATGTAATTTTAAGGGATTATAGTTAGAATACAATATAACTTAAGTTTCCTTCACTGTACTAATTTATAGACGTAATGAATTGGTTATTACTAAACATTATATACCCCATTTATATTTGTGTCGCCAATATATCAGAGGACCTTGTGAATATGTCGAAATGCCAAATTTAGTTACAAAGGGCCCTTTATTGGACGAAATGAGCGGGTTTCGCAATGACATTTTTGGGACAGAAGGCCTCGAATCAATATGGAGTTATATAATATACTAGCTGTCCCGGCAGACGTTGTTCTGCCCTGAAGAAATAAAACTTAGAACCCGATTGCAGCGCCACCTACCGGGTCCAAATGTAACCTATCCTATCTTTCAAGTTGGATCAAACTGCACACGGTGTGAAAATTTGATTAAAATCGGTCAAGTAGTTTAGGAGTCCATTGAGGACAAACATTGTGACACGAGATTTATATATATTAAGATATAATTTAATAAATTGTAGGTATATAATTTTAGATATACTAGCGGGCCTGCCAGACGTTGTTCTGCTTTGAAAAAAATCTAGTACCCGATCGCAGTGCCACCTACCGGGTCTAATTGTGAATCTAAACCATCCCGGGACCCACTTGAACATAAACAAAAATTTCATCAAAAACGGTCCAATCGTTTAGGAGTAGTTCAGTAACATACACACGAACAGAAGAATTTTATGTATAAAGATGCGAATTACTAATTTGCATTGATTACTTACATTTAAAATTCGGATTGTGTTTTATGTTATGATTTTAATATAAGCAATACAATATAGTATTAAGACATAATAAAGTAATACAATAAAAGAAACTTAATTGCATTATATAATACCTATAATCACCCAATACTATAAGTAGAATACTGAGCCTAGGTTACCGTCTTCTATGGATAAGGTGCTGAGAAGGCTCACTACGTTACGTTTGATAGTCTTGAAATCAAGATATTACGAAATAAAAGCACCAATTAATTAACTGTTACACATTTTAATGAATCGAGACGAAGAAAACATGATATCGCTATATGCACAACTCGAATTTTATATAATAATCTAATATATAATAACAGCCCATAAATGGTCCCAGTGCTCGGGCCTCCCGTTATAGGGGAACGGACAGTATACCTGCCACGCTTGCCCAAGACGGCTTGGCAGGTTTGACACATCGGTTATCTCAATGTGCAGGTTGCATCACGATGTTTACCTTTACCACTGTTAGCACTTGGTAATTGTAATAATATTCACATTGGGTTAGAAAAATGCATAAGCGGTGCATGCGTTTTGGCCAGGTTCGAACCCGCGCTCTTTGAGTTTAGGACGCCTGCGCTAGCCACTATACTATCACGACTTTTTTCTTAAATTTCGGATATTCGAAGAATTCACAAATTTTATGCATACTATTTTATTGATACGATGTTGCGGACGGCCGCTAATAATACATATAAGACTTATTTCCAAATAAAACGAACTATCGCGTACAGTAGCTTATAAAAATTTTAAACATATATTGATATTCAATCTCTCCCGATATTCAACTTAAGCCAAGATGCTGGTTTTAATAAATTATTCATGGGAGCATTTTTAGATGTCGAAGTGCTTGAACGCCCGCTAAATATTCTATGGCATTGAACTGGAATAGGCAACCGACAATTTCCGCTTGCTACCAGATTTTTCACAGTCATTTTCATATTACGTTTATACTAAAAATAAAAAACTTTGTTTAAAAAAACAGACTTCAAAAACTAAAAAACTAAAAAGTATAAAATAACTTATTTCTAAAGCTATTATTATTATTATATATTATCTAAAACGTCTTAAAGTCGGTGCTTAGTAATTTTCAAAAAATACTGTAGTGTTTATGTTTTACTTTGCACCGACTTCAAGATGTTTTAGATATTATATATTAATAATAATAGCTTTAGAAATAAGTTATTTTATACTTTTTAGTTTTTGAAGTCGGTTTTTTTAAACGAAGTTTTTTTATTTTATTTGTTACTTTTTAGTGTCTATCTATGGGTAGACCTACGAAAGGTGCCGTGCTCCTTAAAAATATAGGTCCCAAGAAACGGGAACAAAAAAATGATCGTAAAATGAAAACTACTAGGCCAAACTATGTCAAATTTTAGGGGATCAAATGGCAGCTATTTCGCGTCGAACAAAAAAAGAATCACGCAAATCGGATCGTAACTTTCAGAGTAATCGGTGTACATATGGAACGGAATGGAATTTTTTTCATAAAGAATGTTCTTAAAATGAAAACTACTGGGCCAAACTATGTCAATTTTTTAGGGGATCAAATGGCAGCTATTTCGCGTCGAACAAAAAAAAGAATTATGTAAATCGGATCATAAATCTCGGAGTAATCGGTGAACATACATAAAAAAAACAACAAAAAAAAAGATCCTGACGAATTGAGAACTTCCTCTTTTTTCGAAGTCGGTTAAAAAGCGTGTTAGTTAATGTAAAGTGAAGAGTTCGATGTGTTCGGTTCGGATGGTTCGAGAGTGATGAACGCGAACTGCTTGAATTTCTTTTTTTATTTAACTAAGAAATTCAAAAATCATCATCATCACCATCACCCGAACGTTAAATCTTGGCTGCGTTCACAGCGTTCACTCCGACGCGCAGGATCCGCTTTCCTGCTTTTTCATTGGTACGCATATCATCCTTCACAATGTCAAGCCAGCATTTGTTGGGCCTTCCCCTTCGACCGGGGCCTGGCGGAGGCGACATGGCCAGAAATATGTTCCCCACATAATTAGCCGGTCTCGTAAAAACGTAAACTCGGCCGTAACAGCGTAAACGAGACTTTTGCAGCTGACATTGTCAGCTGTAATATTTTATGTTTTCGCCATAAATGTTTTACCCTTCTAAGACATTAATTACTTAGACTCGGTACTTATTACTGGTACTACTACACTATACACTACAGTACTGTCTATCCTCCTAAAATTAAAAAAAAAACAAGCTTTTTGTATTAGATTAGCGCCTTGGGATACGATTTCTGCAAAAAATTGAAAACCCAACAAAGTCGATTACTGCTAGTGCAATGAGTCGGGCAGAGATAGATAGATAACACTTCCAGATATATACTTTACTAGCTGTGCCCGCGACGTCGTCCGCGTGGAATTTGTTTTCAAAACCCTCTGATTTTGAAACATTCTTCATTGGTGCTCCGCTCCTATTGGTCTTATCGTGATGATATATAGCCTATAACTTTCCTCGATAAATGGGCTATCCAACACTGAAATAATTTTTCAAATCAGACCAGTAGTTCCTGAGATTAGCGCGTTCAATCAAACAATATTTGGCTACAACACTAATACTTACAGTTTAAATATCGCGATATCTTTTAAATGAAACGTCCGAATTGAATAATTTAAAAAGTTCTAGAAAGGTATTGAATTCGTCTTGAATATGGAGTAATTTACTTTGATAAGGATTAGTACCAAGGTACAAAATAAAGAGATTTTGAAGCGACGGCATTTTAATTATATAAAAAAATAAAACACTTATTGTGAGGTAAATACAATAGTTAGACATATGGTTTTTGTAGACAATTATATGTTCTGCAAAGTGGTAGTACACTGTTTTGTTCTATAATCAATAGTTTTCGCAGCGCACGCCATGTAAGGATTTTTTCGGATCATTTTTTTACACCTTGGGTTACATTATTGGACTTTTAGTAAGGATCCCTAATTTTTTGAAAATATAATATAGCCTATAGCCTTCCTCAATAAATGTACTATTCAACACTGAAAGAATTTTTTAAATCGGACCAGCGGTTCCCGAGATTAGCGCGTTTAAACAAACAAACAAACTCTTCAACTTTATAATATTAGTATAGATATAAATACCATACAAATATATATCTACAAGAATATATAAATGTTTACACAGCCTTAATATCAGTCGAACAATTATCAAAATGAAAGTTACACATTGTGGTCCCTTCTCTCATTTGTAAGTCCACTAGTATGTGCCCGGATTTCCACAGAATACTTTTAGAATGTTTCCGGGCATCCGACTAATAACCGCTGGTTGAATTTTAGCAAATGGTTCGACTTTGCTGACGTCCGTTGTGGTGTATTCAAACAGTCAATAAATATAAATACTTATAACTTACATAACACATCGACCATATTACATCCGCTAGCAATTCACGTACACAATCACATATAAGTAGAAAAGTTCCTGGGGCCGGGTTAATGTTTTTTATATATATGTTCACACGAAGTTTAGAGTACCATGGTTCGTAATAAGTTTTGCAACCGCGCCGATGCCGCTGCATTTCACGCGTCCTCGTTATTGGAGGGAGGGAGATAGACATATATTCACATTACTGTAGTTAGAGAGAGAAGAGTATAGTATGTAATATATGAAAGTGTAGTCTGGCGACCACGCCTGATATTCCCGCTTAAATAATAAACACCACTCTAGATTACTTTTTAATATACAGGTTGTTTCATCAAACGGAACACCTACTTAAATGGGTGAAGTACTTAACACTAGCGTACAGTTACAAAAAGGAAAAATTTCATAAAAAAATAGTTTTAGAGTTATGACCGTTTAAACCTTAACTTCTTATCACCATAATTTCGCATAAAACCAGGTGGAACATGTACAATAAAAGATTTTAAAATGAACATATTAGATAGATAGATTAGATAACTCTTTATTGTACACCAATACAAACATGAACTTAAAGACCAAAATTATATCTAGTTATGTACAAAGGGCGGTCTTATCGCTAAAAAGCGATCTCTTCTAGACACCCCAACATATTTTTTCTTTTCAAATTTATTCATCCGGTATTGAAAAAACGCATGAAAATTAACTTCAGCAGCGACGTACTTTTGATAGGATCCCCTTAACAATGTTTACAAATCGTTGAGGTCAAGAATTTGAAAAGAAAAAAATATGTTCGATATAAAGTCTTTTAATGTATATGTTTCACCTAGTTTTACGCGAAATTATGCTGCTAAGAAGTGAAAGTTTTTTTTTAACTCGCCTTCTCCTCCACCATGAGTCAAGATAGAGGTTCTTTATTTCCTTTTTCTTATTTATTTTCTTATAACTGTAACTCAACACAGGGAAAGGGGTTCTTTAGTTTTCTTATTTTTTTTTTTTTCAAAAACTTATCAACTAAGAAGTGAAACTTTAAACGGTCGTATCTAAACTTTTAAGATTTTTTTTCTTTTTCTAACTGTACGCTAGCGTTATGCCCTTTTACTCATTTAAGTAGGTGTTCCGTTTGCTGAAACACCTTGTATATCTACATCGCCAGTTTGGGTTAAATTATTCCTTACGTTAGGTTGCCTGGAACAGATTGCTTTAAGCGATAAGGCCGCCTATTGTTTCTACCATGACAATATTGTGATCGTGCAATTTTGTTATTGTATATTTCATGAGCCATAAAGTGTTATCTATCTATATGTGCTAGGTATTATAATTTCGACCACGATCTTTACTACAGTAAAAAAATAACATCGATATTCTGTAAGTACATAAAAATAACGCGTTGCGAAGTTTATTATCTGTATTTCATCCTAGAAACGGGAATAAATCTATGGATCTCACATAAAATTGGGGATATACGGCCTATAAAATAGAAATGGTCGTAGGCTTAAGAAATCGATGACGCCGCGGATATGTTGTATCCTCGAGCTTATATATTATATGTATAGACAAATATAGCGTTCTTCATTGTTGTGGCTACAAGGCTCTTTGAACCAATTTTATCAAGGTGAAGAAATCACACAATAAAGACATATAGTGGTTATATGTAGACCTAGCGTTTAAGCAATTATATTATAAAACAAGTACTCCATAGTTAGCTATAAAAAGTCGTGTAAATAAATATTTATTTATTTATATTAATTCATTAACAAAAAATATTTGTGTCTGAAATATAATACGTAGTCATAATTAAAATTATAAAAAATCTAATTTACAATAAACATGATTAATTAATTAATCGTAGAAATACGTCACTTCTTTTAAAAAAGTAAATAGATGTCAGATGTATACGTATAGGCAGTAAAATAATAATCTAATACATACATACATACATACATAACTTCACGCCAGTTCCCTTGCGGGGTAGGCACGAACAACAGAGTGCCATTTAGGCTTATTCTTACACACCTCACTTGCCTCTTTGACATTCATAACTCTTGTCATGCAAGCTCGTCTGTTGTTAAGGCTCCTGACATCACCTTCTGCTAGTACACGATCAATTTGATCATGGAAGGTGTGTCGTGGCCTTCCACGACTTCTGCATCCATCCACTTTTGCATTGTATATCTGTTTAGTCATTCTTTCATCATGCATTCTTTCCACATGCCCGAACCACCGGAGCATTCCTTTCCTTACCTTCACCCCGACACTCTCTTTCAGACCAACTCTCTTTCTTACTTCGGTATTACGAACGCGGTCCGCGAGCGTCACTCCGCAGATTTTGCGCAGTGCTCGCATCTCGACCGCGTTTACTCTACTTTCATGCTCTCTCTTCCATACCCAACTCTCGCATCCATACGTGAGCGTAGGTACCAGCACCGCTTTGTGTATGGCGAGCTGGGCCTTCTGGCTATCTAATAGAAATAAGTAATAAAAATATATTATATAAATAAAAAGCACAACAATATTAAGAAATAGATATTAAGTTAGTTTAGACACAAAAATTGTAATAGTGATAAGAAAATTGTAATCGAATTTAGTTTTGGCAAAAATAAGAAAGAAAAAAAAATCAAATTCAAAAGTTTTTATTCAAAATAATTCCCACTGGAGAACACTTTTTGAAGGTCATACATATAAGTTAAAATTTATTTTTAAAAATATAAATAAAAAGACTACCTTATTAGTCCCTCGAAAGAAAAAGAAAGAAATAAAAAATGAAATGAAAATAAAAATCTCCATTTTAGCTCATTTTTCTCCATAGAAGGCGACAAGTAAAAACAAAAAAAAAACAATTTTATCAATATTTATTTATATTTAATTCCTTTATACTTGTACGTAAAATTATGTTACAAGATATTATTACAATTAACAAAATTTAATTTTAACTAAACCTAATAAATTAATATTAGTTTTATTGTATTCTACTTATAAATATAGTAATAAAATAACTAATTCGATTCAATGATAAGTTATTTATTATTTATTTAGGTGTATTGGCTTGGCAGCTAGGCCTTTAAGCCAGATCTTAGTTTACAATATAGTCTCTTTGTTTTCTTAAGCCTATGTTTAGCACAGCTGAACAGTAGGTAATCAGTTAGTGCCTGCCATTCAACGGAGTTCTTGTGACAACTCAAAAGGCCACATTTGACTATACAGTTCACATTTCTCACAAAACACATAATGACTACTCAAAAACTATCAATATCCTACAACGATTGTTCATTTTAGAGAAATTTTACACATTTTTAGAAAATAAAACTGCACAGCACAACGTCCCCTTTCAGTTCCCGCCAAAAACTCTCAATGATAAGTAACAAAAAGAATTGCCACACGAAATACATGCAAATTTACGGTACTAAAAAAATATTTTTTACTTGGTGGTAAATGTTACCATGTAGGTAGGTCACCGTAGTCTATGATCAATTTAGTTAAAGTTAAGTTATACTCACGTTAATAATTTTTAACTTAAGATATACGTAAAAATAATATATCTGTTATGTATTTTTTCTTGATTAATATGATTTTAACATCGCAGAAATACGTCACTTCTTTTAAGAATGCCTAAACGAAGTTATGTGAGCATTTGTCAGAATGTCAATGTTTGTGGTTTATTCGCAACACGAACCCGTTGTCTGGGGCTCGATGGAATTTAATTATTCAAAGTGCAGGCGTGGAAATATAAAGCGGGTGATAGACGTGCGAGTAATCCCGCGAACTAGCGGCTCGACGATTTTCTTCGCTTCTGAAATTTGGCGTACTTGTGGTGACAGTCGAGCGATAAAGATAGCCGAAGCGAAAACATTCGTACTTACTCGCACGTCTATAGCCTCCTTAAGGAATTTTGGTGTTTTATTTTATGGTAATGTGAGTCATTATCGTTGTCAATGTTAAATGTCGAACAGTACAAGCCATTTTAACTTTAGAAATAAAGTGGGTGAATATTGTTTCACTACAAATATACATACATACATACATACATAACTTCACACCAGTTCCCTTGCGGGGTAGGCACGAACAACAGAGCGCCATTTAGGCTTATTCTTACACACCTCACTTGCTTCTTTAACATTCATAACTCTTGTCATGCACGCTCGTCTGTTCTTAAGGCTCCTGACATCACCTTCTGCTAGTACACGATCAATTTGATCATGGAAGTTGTGTCGTGGCCTTCTACGACTTCTGCATCCATCCACTTTTGCATTGTATATATGTTTAGTCATTCTTTCATCATGCATTATTTCCACATGCCCGAACTTCTTACATATAATATATATATGCCTGCCAGCAATACAATGCTTTATTCAATGATATCGATCCTTTTATAGGCAATTTATTTCAGTTTAGGACTGAAATTAAAAAGAAAAAAATAAATTAAATTAATTAAATGACGTTCTACTAATTTCATATATACTTGTGTACCTTATTTTATTATTTTGACTTTGACTTCATTAATTTTATTATTTTGTTTTTATTTTTAATATTATGACAATTATATTTAACATGTATCACGATTTTTTTTTATGACATGATAATTATGACTTAAGAATGATATAGATAAATTAGACACATTGTAGTTTTTTTTTTGTGTGGTATTGTATTATTTAATGCCTTTTTTTATTTTAAATCTAATTTTCCAATATTGTATCAAATATATTATAATTTTCTTATATTTGTATGAGCCAAATGCTTAACATGAATTATTTTTTTAGTGGAAACTTAGTTGATATGTCTATTAATTTATGTCTTTTATATTGTAAGAATTATAATTATCCGTGCAGGAACGGACCAAGAATACAATTTCCTGCGGCCGGGCGGCCTGTCGTAAGAGGCGACTGAACAACCCACAGCTAGGTGGTAGGACATTTGTCCGACTGGATGGCTACCACCCCTGGTCTAAAGTATGTCGCCATAACAACCTTGAGTTGTGTTCCGGCATTAGTGACCAGTTTCCAGTCTCCCTTAAGAGAGCAGCAGCGCAATTTGTAGCAACTTTGGTGTTGCAAATGTCCATAGGCGATGGTAACCGCTTTCCATCAAGTGGGCCGTCTGCCTGTCTGCTGATCTCCTGCAATAAAATAAAATAAAAAAAATATTGTGTTTCCCAAATAAATTAAATAAATAACAATAAAAATTTGTAACAAAAAAACGACTTCTAGAGTAACTAAAAAGCAATAATTAAATATTTTTTATATGTTGAACTCGGTGCGACATAGATCTTAAAATTACTATATTTTGCAAAGGAGATCACCCAGCCTCTACACATTTTTGGGCTAATTTTGAAAAAGCCAGCCACCTAAATTAAATTTAATATTATAATAGTGTAACGAAATAAACACTTTTCATTATTAGACTGAAGTTCTAAGTCAAGTCTGTGAGATAATATCCAAACTCAAAACATCTGTTCAATTTGTGAAATAAAACGTAATTATTATTATACTGAGATATGCCTGCGACTTCGTCCACGTTTGACTTGAAATTCCCGGGGTATCTCTAGGTCAACAAGTACCGCAGCGTTTAAAAAATAATGTAAGTTATTGTTTTAGTTAAACTGTGTTAGAATAAGCTAGTTTTAGTTCATCTGAACAACTCCAACCCGCTTCCGCGAAATTCTCGAGATAAAAAATATTACACATTTTGTTACATAAAATTTACTATCGATCAGTGAAAAAAATGACATTGGAATTCGATTATTTCTTTATCTAGTCATATTAAATCATTCCCAGAAAAATGCTGGCGGGAGTTCTAGTATTAAAAGTAGCACAGATTTTAAGTCTACGAGTTAGTTGTGGATCAGCGAAAACCACATCGAAATCGGCCCAGTAGTTTTTACGTGAATCCCGAACAAACAGACAAACCGACAAACAAGAAACCTAAAAAAAATTATATGGTGTTTTCCATAGTTTATACAGTCTATTCCAGTTGTTTTTTAATGACTTTAATATACTAACATGGCAAGTTTAGTATTTTATAATATTACTAGCCGCCCGGCGCGGTTTCACCCGCGCTATGTCCCGCTCCTGTGGTATATAGCGTCATGTTATATAGCCTATAACACTCCCTGTTAACGTAGCATTCGAACAGTAAAAGAATTTTTAAAATCGGTATAGTAGATCCAGGGATTACCACCTACAAAGTCACAAACTCACAAACTTTACCTCTTTATAATATTAGTATAGATAAATAGATTTCTCGTAATGTGCAAGTCAGAATGAAAAAAGTTAGCAGTGTTTATTTCTTGTCTTTCCCCTTTTTATGATACAATTGAAACTAAAACGCAATGACTACTATTACACCACTTTATATAACACTTTTGATAAAACAAAACTACTTTATACATCTACGCTGAGTGATACTTTGGGGCTAAAAATTCAAATATAATCTCAGAAAGTTGACTTAGAATTTTGGTACAGTAATTAAAAAACAATCCAATATTGAGTTCTATTAAAGAAATGCGTTTATATTTGTTGGCCGCAAAATGAAAATTAGCCCAACGTTGTTGCATTTTAATATTTGACTTGGCACCGACTTCGAGATGCTGAAAATGGTTAATTTCTGCTTTTTAGTTTCTCTTGTAGTCCGTTTCTTTTTTCCCCAAATTTTTTAGTGTTCACTTTTAAAATCCAATAACAATGAGATAGATAGATAGATAACACTTTATTGTACACCATTACAGAAAACACAGACAAACTTATAGCCTTGTCACATCACTGTCTTATCGCTAAGAAGCGATCTCTTCCAGACAACCCGTTGCAGGAATAAAACATATTATACTGCTCAAAGGTGGTATACATAAATAATAGAGGATATGCAGTTACTTAGATATATTTTATTTATTTATAAACATATAAGTATGTAAAATATTATATAAGTAAGAATTATACTCAATAGACATATGTAAATACACCTATTGATATCACATCATTGATATATAATATATCAATGTATCACATACATAAATATACGTAAAAATATCAAACAACACTATGTTGTAGGTAGTGCTTTTTAGTCATGTTCTTAAATATTGTTAGTGATTTAGTTTGTCTAATAGTAACAGGTAGCTCATTCCAGAGTCGAATAGCCTGTTCAGTAAAATAATTATTGAAGAAAGATGAATAATGCTTGGGAGTATTAAGTCTAAGATTCGTAGAAGGTTGTAAATTGTGAGAGGAAGAGACGAATTCAAAGCGTTCTTTTCGATAATACGGGGTTGTGGGGATAAACAGCAAACTGTAAAAGAGCGAAAGAATATGAGTATTCCGGCGAAAACGAATTGGCAACCACTTGAGTTTTTTACGAAATTCAGAGACGTGGTCATATTTGTGTAACCCAAATATGAACCTTATACAAAAATTTTGGAAATGACATTTATATGAAACTATCCTTAAACTATAACTGAATCCAACGCAAGAAGAATGATCAAAATCTATTCAGAAACAAAAAGGCTGTAGCTGAACATATATAAAAAAAGATTACACGAAAATTTGAGAACTTCTGTAGCATCCGGTTTCATACAATGGCAATCGTACTCTGGGTAAATTTCAGATTGCTTCGACACTCAAGGTCCTAGATCCAGCAAGAACGATATAAGCACTGTACGTACTTGAGTCTTCAGCTAGCACCTTTTTTACTTGATGTCAAGATTTTGGCGGAATATCACTCGAGTTTATGCGCGCGCGGGATTTTTTCCGTGTCTATAGGTCGGGTGTCGTTATTGCACTGGTGTTGTCACTCTCCGCTTCGATCAGTTCGTTAGTGTTGACAGTCAAAAAATTGATGTCTTGATATTGCTATAAAGCCACAACATATGAGCATCGATACAACCAAAAATTGTTACGTTATGGTTACGATACAACTTCCTTTTTTTGAAAATGGTTACTAAATACAATGATAAACCAATATGACAACTTTAAAACGTTTTGTTTTTGCCAAAATGCCTATGAAGTTTTACAAGGTGAGAAGCGACCTAGTTTTGTAAAGTCAAATACGGTGAGTATCCTATGCAATGCATATCTGGACCAACGCGTAGGATTGTAGTCTTGAGAGTTCTCGTTTCGGTAGCCAAGACCCAATTAAGGCCGTGAAGGTAGACAAGACGCTGGATACAAGTCATAATAAACTAGGCAAGTGCTTGACAGTCCCGCACGATAGGGTTCCATTAAGGTGACATACATTAAATGTTTTCGATATTTGACCACCTGGAAAAAAAAATTATAGGTAGTCAAATATCGAACCCGTAAAAACTATTTAATTGACAACATATCTCAAAAACTACATAACGAATATCTATAATATTATATATATAATTCTTCTGTACGTGTGCTGACAGTGAACTCCTCCTAAACGGCTGGATCGATTTGAATGAATTTTTTTGTGTGTGTTCAAGTGGATTCGAGGATAGTTTAGATTCACAATTGGACCCGGTAGATGTCGCTGCAATCAGGTTCTAAATTTTATTTCTTCAGGACTGAACAACGTCTGCCGGGACAGCTAGTAATATTATAAATGTCTAAATATGCCGTGTCTGTACATTGAAACTTTAAAAAAAGCAACTGGAATAGACTATATAGTCACTAGATAAACGATGTATTTTTTTTTAGATTTCTTGTCTGTTTCTTCGGTATTCACGGAAAAACTACTGGCCCGATTTCGATGTACTTCTGAGATTTAAAATTTGCGCAAATTTTTGTACTGGGAATTTTTCCGGGAGCGGTTTGTATTTGTTCGGGTGCATAAAAATTAGCTTATCCTGACACAGTTTCACTAAAACGATAGCCTACATTCTTTTTTAAATTCTGTGTTCTCGCGGGACTTCAGGTCAAGCGTGGACGAAGTCTCGGGCATATCCTAGTTGCCAATATAATTTTTGTTGAAAGTATTGTTGAGTTTTGAGTTTACTTATTTTTTATTTCGGAATCATTGAAAGTAAGAGAGAGAATACAATTTTCACATTAAATCTATTGCCATCTATTATTTTAATAAGTCGTGGTAGCGTAATGGCTAGCGTACGCGTCCCAAAACTCAAAGGGCGCTGGTTCAATCCTGGCTGGAACGCATGCACCACTTAGTCAGTTTTCTGATCTAATGTGCATATTGTTACGATTACCACGTGCTAACAACGGTGAAGGAAAACATCGTGATGTAACTTGCACATCGAGATAACCAATGTGTCGAACCTGTCAAGCCACCTTGGACAAGCGTGGCGGGGTATACTGTCCGTTCCCCCCATAATAGGAGGCCCGAGCCCAGCAGTGGGACATTTATGAGCTGATATTATTAATTTTTTATTGTTTTAATTCAAACAGTATGAAGGATCATCGTTTTGTTTTTCCAAGATCTACCTTACGATACCCCAGACAACTGTGTGTACTGACAATTTTTTCAACTCTTAATCCCATATATAATAGCCATATACCATTTTTGTCGCCTCTACGTCAGGCCGCTCCATCGCACGAAATTGTATTCTTTCACAGTTCCTGCACGGATAAATACGGACTTCATTCACCATATAACTTTGTAACTCTATACATACACAGGCCTTCTTGTTTAATTGTATCTATATATAAGTACCCAGTAAAAATGAAATCCGAGATAAGAAAAGCATGAAAATTTCCCAATCAGAGAAAAAATATTGTAACTTACAAAGACCTACAGACGCATAGATCTGACGCTTGTATTTTACTCCTGTTTTTGGAAGAAATGGCTGCGGTACCATAAAAACGTATACCACGTTTAAACGTATAATAGAGTCATTAATTAATAGGATTATAATTTTGTGCTCTACGCTTTGTTGGATTTATACCCGGCTTCGCTTATGTAAGCTTTGGATTATTATCCGGTTAGAACTACCACATTTTCTGAGATAATAAGGCTGGTGTGCACCGATGGTTAAAATAAAATAATCACTAAAAATATAAGTATTAAACAGCGATTATATTTTAACTGTCGATCAAATGTCTATGAACACCAGCCTAAATATTGTATGCTTATCCTCATTATATAAAGTTGTTAAATATTTTTTTATAGTAAACAAAATCGAGGACATAATTAAAAGAAGCCATCTTGAATTGGAGAGAATTTATTCATAAAAATTTTGTCACACAAAATGTATAATTTAGTGTTGCCAGTCAAGTCATAAAATTATCAAATTATTTTATGTCTTGAACAAAAGTGCATATAAATTATAACCCGAATATCTTCAACTTTCATGTAAATATTAATTTTCTAGGGGAACGTGCTCCATCATTGATTGCATGATTGCTTAACCATGTTGGACCGATTTTCATGATTTTTTTGTGGATGTTCAAGTGGGCCCCGGGGTGGTTTAGATTTACAATTGGATCTGGTAGGTGGCGCTGCAATCGGGTTTGAAAATTTATTTTTTAAGGCAGGATAAGGTCTGCATAAATAAATAAAATTGAATTCTCTGTATATGATTTCTAAATAAATGCGAATATTAAAAATCAGCGTTTCAATATTAAAAGTCAGGTTTGCATTAAAAATCAGCGTGGTGTCGGACATTATTTCGGCACAACAATGAGCTGAGTTCAAACCTTGTTTGCTGAAAATGCGGCGTACAAATTTTCAAAATATGTTTTTATTTTTAAGATGTCAGCAATGTTACGTCGCTATTTCTTCAATTTTTTTTTTCTTTCTATCAAATATTTAAGTGAAGAATGCTATTTATTATTTTATTTTCAATCTATCTTAAAGATAGGGAGCTTTGAAACGGCTTAGGGATCAAAATATTTCTTTATGTTTGATATCATCAAATTTTCAGAATATTTGCTATTTCAACTCCACGTATAAGAAATTTTGTGGAAGACATTTACAATGTAGGCAGAAACGTAGAGAATGAATGTTACATTTTACATAACTCGGTAGAGATAAATTTGCTTCGAGACGTTTTTGCGTATGTAGTAGTGTTCTGTAAGCACATAAATAAATAAGCTAATACTTTTTATATATTTTTATAGGCAGATACGTAATATGAAACCAATAATATTACAATAATAAATATTAATATTAAACATAATATTACTAAATTTCAAGGATATTTAAAGTTCGAGTTTAGGAGTCCTGTAAATATACAAAGACTACTACAAAACGCAAAAACGTCTCGAAGCTAATTTACCTGTATTAAATACAAAATCTATTTCAAAATCTTACTTAACACTCAAAAATGATTTAGATAAGGTAGTTCAGATAAGAATGATATGAAAGACTTGTTATCATCTTACAAAACACCTAATTGTACGTAGTGACTTATGACGTCATAAGTCTAATGAATAGCGTATCAATAATTGTTTAAAAGTTTTTTTTTTATCATGACGTAATGCAAATTACTTTAGCTCCCACTCTTTTAAATGGGCTTGGTTTAAGAAGTTTTTGTATACTGTATTCACATAATACATTATATTACAGTAAATAACAATTTAATTTTATAATGTTTAAAAATAAATTAATACAAATTAACTTACCTTTTTAATTAATTTCTTCTTGTTAATTATGTCATTGTTCAACCGCTTATTTAAATACTAGACACTTCTTTCCTCACAATTATTAACTTTATTGTCCAATTATGATAAAATGTTTATATATTTAATTTAACATTTAATACCCGTACTTGTTACAAACTAAATTAATTTAAAATGTGTCATCACATACACTAAAGTTTAGTTAGTACAGTTCACTCAAGTACGTACGTAGTACGTAACGTAGCAAAGCTCGTCGTAGCGAGTGCTCGCCGTAGCTACCGAGTCTGAACTGCCGCTACGAGCTGTCTACGCCGTAGTACGCTTGAATTTGCATGAACAAGATCTTTTCAATTTACTTCACTTAATTGTTTTAGGTCATTGCAGTCTATACAAAAATAACGCTTACGGTTTTATTGACAACTAGAATATGCCCGCGACTTCGTCCACACTTTACTAGAAATTCACCCGGGATTCCCGAAACACAAAGTAGCGCAGCATTAAAAAAAATAATGTAAGTTATAGTTTTAGTAAAAATCGTGTCGGAAAAAGCCTATTTTATGCACCCGAGCAACTTCAAACCGCCTCCGGGTCAATTCCCGCGGGATTCCCCGGATAAAAAGTAGCGCAGTTTTTAAGTCTAAGACTTTGCTGTCGATCGATGAAAACTGCATCGAAAGAGGCTCAATAGTTTGCACGTGGATCCCGAATAACCAGACAAACAGACAAAATATCTAAAAAAAATGCATCCTATTCTCTATTGCTTATATAGTGCTTTCCAGCTTTTTTTTATTAGCTTGAATGTATAGACACTGCATGTTTGAAATTTATTCATTAATTACTTAGTAAGTAGTAATATATATATATATATATGTATGTATGTATATATATGTATATATATATATATATATGTATATATATATATATATATATATATATATATATATATATATATGTGTGTGTGTGTGTGTGCCGTGCGGCCTGTCGTAAAAGGCGACAAAACCACCCACAGCCAGGTGGTAGGACATTTGCCCGAAGGAGCCTCATCGCCTCTGGCGAAGCGCACTTCCTACAATAACACAGGATCATTGAAATTTATATACATAGATAGGTATATTGTATGTAAATACATACATAAATATATAAAAAACTCAAGTGGTTACCAATTCGTGTACGCTGAAACACTCATATTCCTTTTCTTCTGTACAGTATCTTATTTGTGTCGAATATTCCTCATTATCTTAAAGAAGGCTTTGACATTATTTCTTGCTCCCATAGCTTACGGCCTTCCACTAATCTGAAACTAAACGCATCTGCGCATAGTTCAACTTTCTACAACAATTCTTTTACCGTCAAGGCTATATATACAGCTTTGGAACGCGCTGCCAGTTGCTATCAGACGAGTAAAATAGCTACCGATATTTAAAACAATTATCCGAAAATACCTATTATTATTACCTTTCCTTAGAATTTTTATCCGTGCAGGAACGGAGAAAGAATACAATTTCCTGCGGCCGGGCGGCCTGTTGTAAGAGGCGACAAAACAACCCACAGCCAGGTGGTAGGGCATTTGCTCTACTGGATGGCTACCACCCCTGATCTAAAGCATGTTGCCATAACAACCTTGAGTTGTGTTCCGGTATTAGTGACCAGGTTCCAGTCTCCCTTAAGAGAGCAGCAGCGCATTTGTAGCACCTTTGGTGTTGCAAATGTCCGCCGGTAACCGCTATCTATCGAGTGGGCCGTCTGCCTGAATGCTGAGTTCCTGCAAGTTTTTTTTTTTTTTACCATGTTTTAAACGTTTATACACACCAATCTTATTATTGCAGCAGCTTGAACGAAATGGTGTGATATGACGTCATACGCGGCCTCAAAATATTGATTTATCTGAAAGGAGGGGGTCATATAAATACATTTACTAAAATATGTTTTCTTGACATAAATTGCTAAGGAGTCATCTATGTTGTTACAATCTAGTTTTATGGAAAACGTCAAATTATAGTAAGTTGAAAAATTTCACTATACCCTTCCCTTCTTGAGGCCTAAAGCGGCCGCTTTTCATATTGGTATTACAAGTATAACTAGTACCAAAATATAGTAACAATTTATGCTGTACCATACACTTACCAGTATACGTCTACCATACATAGACATATCAATTTCATTCACTGATTCTCCATAAGCGGCCGCTTGTGGTTGATTGAACTGACGTTGTATTTGATATAGGTAAATTCTTTTATGATAGGTATAATACTTGTGCGTTTTAATGAGTGTTTGTGTATGTATTTCTGAGGATGAGTGAGTGAGATGCCTTAGAGCCCTTACACACCATATTTTTATCAGGCGCCGTCGACGCGCGTCGCGCATAACTGCAAAGCGCTGCAAACTCGATGTTATCGCAATCAATTTACCTATTCTATCCGTGCAGGAACGGAGAAAGAATACAATTTCCTGCGGCCGGGCGGCCTGTCGTAAGAGGCGACTTAACAACCCACAACCTGGTGGTAGGGCATTTGCCCGACTGGATGGCTACCACCCCTGGTCTAAGGTATGTCGCCATAACAACCTTGAGTTGTGTTCCGGCATTAGTGACCAGGTTCCAGTTTCCCTTAAGAGAGCAGCAGCGCATTTGCAGCAACTTGGTGTTGCAAATGTCCATAGGCGATGGTAACCGCTTTCCATCAAGTGGGCCGTCTGCCTGACTGCTTATCTCCTGCAATAAAAAAAAAAAAAAAAAAAATTCACACATTCATAAAATCGTAGTATGCACACGACATATTTTTCGCGTGCTGTCAACGCGCTACTAGCGCGAAGTTACAGCACGTCTGTTTGGCTGCAAACAGACACGTACAGCAACCAAATAACCTCGATGTTGGTCGGTCACACAGCACGCACGTTTCTATCTCGATACATGCACGTGTGTGGCCAGTACGCATGCGTGCTAGGCGCGGTTTTCTTTGTAAAGGGAGTTACTTACGCGCGTCTGTAGCACATTTTTTGCAACGATGAAATCGCAAGTAATCTGTCTTTTTTAAGTTTAGCGGCGACAACAACGCGCGATAGCGAAACGCACCTCGACGGCGCGTTAAAAAAACGTGGTGTGTAAGAGCCCTTAGACACTGTTTGTGTATTTGTGACATAAGATCTTTTTTGTGATTACAGTTAGGTTCTGGTATTTTTATTTAATAATCACTTTACTTGTAAAAATATTATTTCTTTCGCTATTAAAATAAAATCGTTTATTGGATGAAACATAATTCCCAAACGATCCCCAAACCCGGTCAACCTGTTTGGGACTTCCTTCCCAATCGGTGTAATTTTGTCAGTAAAATTATTGGTTACAATTACACTAATTATTTATATGTCTGCGTGTGTGAGTGTGTAAATGAGTATTGCTCTTGGCAATACATTTAGAAAATTACTATACATAAGCTGTTACCGGCGAAATCGTCCGTATGTGTAGTACGTATTATAAGGTAATATGTCTGTGTGTGTGTTTGTGTGCGTGCGTTCATCATTAAATTCTGAAATCACGTTTACCATTTATCTCCTGGATTTAAGAAGCAATTCAACAACATCAAAAAGGGGCAAAGCCTACAAAACCCAGAACAGCCTCAATTAGTCTTACTTTACTAGATTTAAATGATTAGTACGGAAAAACAAAAAAGAAAACAGAATACTTTTAATAAATCTTGCCAAGCTTAAGTTGATAAACTGTTGCAAAATTAATAACAAGAAACCACACGACCTACATTTTCCACATAAATTATATACAGGGCAAAGTTTTCAAGAAATTTCTTCAGTAGTTGTTCAAAACTTATCTTTCTAGCAGATTGCATTTGGCTGGTGTATGCGTGTCCATACAAGGAAAGGACATTTCACGTGAACTGTATTTTACATTAATTGAATAGTTTAACATTACAAAGCAACAGTTCAATAGCAACTGACAATATTATTCAACACAAAGTTTAATTATAATAATGTCTATGTAGGTTTCCTACAGAGGCAACTAAACTTTTATATGTAAAGAGATAAGTTCATGATGTGGTAGCGCCATGCTGACGTCATTATCTATATATTAATACGTGAAGCAAAAACTTTGTACCCCTTTTTTACGAAAATTGCGTGGACTGAGGAGTATGAAATTTCGCACACATAGTTTATATAGAGGAGTGTAGAATGCTAATATTTTTTAAAATTATGCATATAAAATAAAAAATACATTAAATCAATAAAAAAAGCATTTTTTTTATTTCAGGAGATCAGCAGACAGGCAAACGGCCCACTTGATGGAAAGCGGTTACCATCGCCTATGGACATTTTCAACACCAAAGTTGCTACAAATGCGCTGCTGCTCTCTTAAGGGAGACTGGAACCTAGTCACTAATGCCGGAACACAACTCAAGGTTGTTATGGCGATATACTTTAGACCAGGGGTGGTAGCCATCCACTCGGGCAAACGCCCTATCACCTAGCTGTGGGTTGTTAAGTCGCCTCTTACGACAGGCCGCCCGGCCGCAGGAAATTGTATTCTTTCTCCGTTCCTGCACGGATGATAATTACACATACTACCATGTATTTGACACACACGCATATATACTCTTTTGTTTATTGCTAAAGTCAAATTAACAGTGTAGCCTTGGTGAAATCTGTGATTATAGAAGTATAGTCTTTGACAACAGAAGCTTAATAATGTGCAAACTTATAATATCAATTAATTATTATGGTCGAATTTCGACCACGGGCGACCACTAGTTTTGATTATTGTTCCTATGGCCGGCAAGATCCGTGTGATACAACACTCTTAAACAGCTATAACGTGTTACGAAGCGGTGTACATAGAATAGGAAGTAGATTTAAATTTTTTCTTGTATGACCATCAAAAAGTCTTGTTCTTCAGTGGAACTTATTTTGAATATAATTTTTTATATTTACGCCCTTCCAGTCAACATAGACTTATTACTCCTATTCATAATACCACGTTTTTCAATCATTCTTTCACGGTTAAGGCTGTCCAACTTTAAAATACATTGCCTGTTGCTGTCAGACAAGCGACATCTCTATTAACATTTAAGAGTATGGTCAGGAAATACTATTAGCAATATAATGATATGTATTTTTTTAATAATAATCGGCTGACAAACACACACATTGTCTATCCCCAAGCTAAGCGAGTTACCTTTATGTTTTTACTACTAAGCAAATTACGTTAAAGTTTTATTTAGACTACCGCCAACTTGTTCATTTTAATTATTTCGTTTTAATTTTGTTTATGGTTATTATGTACTCTATGGGAGCCTAATCTAATTTATTTCGAACAAGTTGGCGGTAGGCTAGATAAAACTTTAACAATACTCATTGACATCTTTATGTTGAAAGAAGCAAGTGAGGTGTGTAAGAATAAGCCTGAATGGCGCTCTGTTATTCGTGCCTTCCCCGCAAGGGAACTGGCGTGAAGTTATGTATGTATGTATGTATCTTTATCTTCGGTGATCACGACTACTGAAGAGTGGCCGAAACGTCAGAATAATAAAAATAATATAAATTACCGCGCTTAAAACCGTTAAAGCATAGTATTATTATGTATACTAGTTGCGAAAACTTAAGAAAATATTAAAATGTAACAACTTTCAAATTAAGCATTAACATAATCCCCGGACCAATATTCGTCTAAGTAATCGGCTTACGAAAGAGAAGGGAATAAAGCCTGCACAAGTACAAAATAAAATTATTGGTAAATATTTATGTAGGGTTTAGAAAATTAAGGGATGGGTATTGATTCATTTTTGAAAGATTTATGTGAAATTATTTTGCTTCATTGTTTCAAATTTAGCTATAAACCTCGTATACGCAACGGTTTTTAAGAACGTTTCACTTGCGCAGCGTACAGCTTTTGAATGAGCTCTCAGCAGAGGTAGGAGTAGAATTCACCACAAAGGTAAGAAAGGGAATCTTAGACCATGCAGCCAATTCTGATGTGTAAGTCATCGCTTAGTAGCACAGTTGAATTGTAGACTACAACTGACGCGATTCAAAGGAGTTCTTGTGAAAACTCGAAAGGCCGCATTTGAATATACTCATCACATTTCTTACAAAAATACACAATTACTACTCAAAAACTATCAATATTCTACAACTATTGCTCATTTTAGGTTACTTTTTAGAAAATAAAACTGCACAGCACAACCTCCCCTTTCAGTTCCCGCCAAAAACTTTCTCTCGGCAAAAGTTTTACCTGAGCACTACTTACTATATGGTTTTTTTTAAGAGTCATTAGATTTCTTTGAGGCCAGTAGCATTTAGGTAGCAACTTTAGTGTTGCAAATGTCCATAGGCGATGGTAACAGCTTCCGATCAGGTTAGTTTGCTTTTTTTTTTAAGTTTAAGGCTTGGCAACTAGGCCTTTAAGTCAGACGCCGTTGTATTGTAGGCTACAATCGACGTCATTCAACGGAGTTCTTGTGAAGACTCGAAAGGCCACATTTGGCTATATAGTTCACATTTCTCGCAAAAACACATAATTACTACTCAAAAGCTGTCAATACCCCACAACTATTGTTCATTTTAGAGTAATTTTACACATTTTTAGAAAATAAAACTGCACAGCACAACGTTGCCTTTCAGTTCCAGCCAAAAACTCGTTAGCTTGCTCAGCTGTACACACCACAGAAGTAAAACTTTAAAAAAGTAGCCTACAAGAGAACGAGATAAATATAGAGTATCAGAAGGAGTATTAGAATGATTATAAGGTTTATTATTTTTATAATATTTTTACCAAGCTCAAAAATTATTTTATATTTTAATGCAAAATATTACATTCCATATATTACATTTTTAAGATATATTATAACATATATTATTCAGTTTCCATGATCTCACTTTGAACAAATAACGCGAGAAGCTTATGATAACTGAAATAGGAAAAAAATACTCTAATTTAAATCTGATTTATGTACGTCAAAATATTTCCAACTCTTATCTTTATGAGCATAGCGTTTGAAATATTATTAAATTTACGGCGTCACGCTTTTTCGTTCCTATCAAAAGGACTCACTACCGTGGCTAAAAAGTTTCACTTCAAAAATCTTCATAAATAGAATATTAGAGTATATCTCCAGCTCCTAGGCCGAGATGGCCTGCGTAAGGTCATCAATAGTACTGAATGAGGACCGGAATATGTGGAGCAAACTTTAGAGTCCTATTTCCATGAATCACGATTGACTCACGTCGAAATAGAATAGGTATGTCACAGCCAAACCGGTCTCGTTACCGAGGGAGGAGAGCATCGTCTCGCAGCACCGTCCGGCGTAGGATACCATTAATAATATGTTATTTGGTTGTCGGGAGCAAATTATACTGTGGCCATAATAAAGGTCATACATAATTACAGTCCCCTAATTACTCAACTCCAAGAACACTGGAACACACAGAGGGACGAGCCCTAACAGGTACGTACAGTATACATTTACCGATGAAGAATAAAGGTAGGAACATACTGAGCCCACGTACACAACGTATGCCAGTCATTATGACATCTAGACTCTTCAATTTGTATGAAAACCGTTCAATTAGAGACATACTTGTCATACGCAACACTATCACACGCGTCCCATGAAACGTTATGTCTATCAATCCAGATCGGCGTGGGATGGTGGAGGGGATGACCATAGCTCTCAGAATCGGAAAATATTGTACACAACAGCACCTGAAGAAATGACTTATGAGTCTGACGTCAATTTGCGTTGTGTACGCCGGACAACTGTGCACACCAACTCTCCCACATTGCATCACATACGTAGCGTACGTGGGATCAGTTTGTTTTTACCTCAATACTAGGGATGTGATTAGCTCACTAAGAATTTAACTATAAAAATGTCCGTAAGTCTTATAGTAATTACTTAGTTACATACATAAATTTCGCAAGCCCTAATTTTTTGTTTCCGCGCGACTACTCTACAATACAATATAGCTGCATATAAAACACTTTCCTATCAAATTTTAGTCATAATATGGCTCTTTTTTATTTTATTTTTATTGCAGGAGTTCAGCAGACAGACAGACGGCCCACTTGATGGAAAACGGTTACCATCCCCTATGGACATTTGCAACACCAAAGGTGCTACAAATGCGCTGCTGCTCTCTTAAGAGAGATTGGAATCTGGTCACTAATGCCGGAACACAACTCAAGGTTGTTATGGCGACATACTTTAGACCAAGGGTGGTAGCCATCTAGTCGGGCAAATGCCCTACCACCAGGCTGTGGGTTGTTTGGTCGCCTCTTACGACAGGCCGGCCGGCCGCAGGGAATTGTATTCTTTCTGCGTTCCTGCACGGATAGTAGTTTTGGCTCTAGTAGTTTTGGAACAAATGGCTATGAAATAGGAACAAAAACAAAGAAAGTGAGGGACGTGACAATTATATAAGAATTCCGTTTTTATCAAAACGTTTACGGAACCTTATAAAGTATCCTATATTAAATTCCGTTATCGAAAATACATAAATATGCATACTAAATTTCCACGTAACCAGCCATTCTCAAGGACTTGTAAAAGGAAACATGGTTTTACAAACATAACAACAATGTTACTTTCATATTTAAATATTACTATCTATTACGTTATACCTTTAGAGAAAAAATAGACCTGAAAATTAGCCACAATTTTGATTATTTTGTCTATTGCTGAAGGACAGCAGACAGGCTGATGGTCTAACTGTGGTGGAAAGTGGTGACCGTCGCCTATGAACATTATGAATATCAGAGGTGCTGACAATGCCGGCCTTGGAGGAGAAACTGGAACATGGCCGCTGATGCCGGAACACAACTCAAAGTTGTTATGGCGGCATACTCTAGACCAGAGGTGGTAGCCATCCATTCAGGCAAACGCCCTGCCACCTGGCTGTGGATTGTTTTGTCGTCTCTTACGAATTAGTATTCTTTTTCCATTCCTGCATGGAGGAAAATATTATAATATAGCGGCCCCGGCAAACGTTGTCCTGCCTTTAAAAAATAAAATTCTAGAACCCGATCCCAGAGCCACCTACCGGTTCTAATTGCGAATCTAAACCATCCGGGTACCCACTGAAACGCACAAAAACAAAATCACCAAAATCGCTCCAGGTGATTAGGAGGATTACAGAACCCGATCTCAGCGCCACCTACCAGTTCTAATCGTGAATCTAAACCATCCGGGAACCCGACCATCCCTACTCCGTGATGTTTGCTGGATGAGAGGTGACAACGGTAGACATCTAGCGGGGATAACTGATCGATTGATAGTTAAAATAAAAAAAATCGCTATGGAAAAATAGGGGTTGATAGTAGAGAGGTGAAAAATAAGGAGTAATATAAAAAAAAATATTCTAAGTCATGACAAAATAGGATTAAAAATCTTGCCAAAAAAATTTAAAGTTTATAATTAACAAATAAAAAATCGGGGTTGGTGATAGAAGGGTGAAAATTTAGGGTTGTATGTATTTTTTAATGCTGTATCCTAAAAATATAAAAAAATTTTTTATCCAAAACTTTAAAAAAAAATTTAAGGGTGGGGACTACCCTTAACATTTAGGGGGATGAAAAATAGATGTTCTCCGATTCTCAGACCTACCCAATATGTACACAAAATTTCATGAGAATCGGTCAAGCCGTTTCAAAGGAGTATGGTAACTAACACTGTGACACGAGAATTTTATATATTAGATTATATGACTTTGGTATCTAATAATAAGAACAATCCAAAAAGTTGCCTTAAAACAGCCTTAAAACATCATCATACTTTATTTTAATTCTTACGATTTGTGGTCATAGCAACGATAATTACAAATCATATCAAAGAGAACAGTAGTAATAAGTAATGGTGTTGAGCATATAATCATAAAAAAATGTTTTTCCCTTCCTGAGTAAAAGTATTAATTGAATTGGGGGTAGTTGACAGTCAAATCAAATGAAATTCTTTTTATCATCTTACGAAAAGCCGAAGTTGACTATATTTTATACGAGCGTAGCAAGTTATGACTTCTTATATTTAAGGGGTCAAATAACGTATTGATTAAGGTTTAAACAGTAATTGAATTATTTCTATCATGCCATTTTGAAGATGATGAAAACGTTGTTTTAGAACTTTTTGTAGGACCAGAGTTTTCCCCGCGGCTATGTCTCGTGAAAGTAGAGTAGGTAGTAGCTCTATATTACGCACATAAAAGTCTATTTAAGTGTTTTATATATATAAATCGTAAATACTTTAGTTTTTTTTTCAATTCACTACAATTACAAAGAAACTAAGTCAACAAAGTTTTTTTTATTGCGTGAGTTCAACAGACAGGCAGACGGCCCACTTGATGGAAAGCGGTTACCATCGCCTATGGACATTTGTAACACCAAAGGTGCTAAAAATGTGCTGCCACTCTCTAAAGGGCGACTTGAACCTGACCACTAATGCCGGAACACAACTCAAGGTTGTCATGGCGGCATGCTTTAGACCAGGGGTACTTACTTTTGACAGGCCGCCCGGCAGCATGAAATTGTATTCTTTTTTCATTCGAGCATGGAAAGTCGACTCTTCAGGAGTGAGCTACCATTAAAATTACGAATTATCATACATGACGCTGAGGGATGAAAAAATATCTTCAATGTATATACAGTATCTGTACATAGTCATCCGAGGTATCGTGTAATAAGTCTTTGAAAATCGTAATCATATTTTTAAGTACGTAATTATAGTTGTGGAAGGCCACGACACACCTTCCATGATCAAATTGATCGTGTACTAACACAAGGTGATGTCAGGAGCCTTAATAACAGACGGGGTGCATGACAAGAGTTATGAATGTGAAAGAAGCAAGTGAGGTGTGTAAGAATAAGCCTAAATGGCGCTCTGTTGTTCGTGCCTACCCCGCAAGGGAACTGGCGTGAAGCTATGTATGTATGTAATTATAGGCCACCTAGCAAAAATAATAAAAAATATTTCACACTTTAGAGCTTTTTTTCAAGATACAATAGGAATTTCAGTATGTAATTATTTGTTTAATTCAACAGGGATATATACGCCTCTGAAGAAATTTTTATATTTTTAAATACCATTCTACTATACCATAAAGTAGATATAACAATAGTGATAATTTTTTTATTGCAGGAGATCAGCAGACAGGCAAACGGCCCACTTGATGGAAAGCGGTTACCATCGCCTATGGACATTTGCAACAGCAAAGTTGCTACAAATGCGCTGCTGCTCTCTTAAGGGAAACTGGAACCTGGTCACTAATGCCGGAACACAACTCAAGGTTGTTATGGCGACATAGTTTAGAACAGGGGTGGTAGCCATCCAGTCGGGCAAATGCCCTACCACCTGGCTGTGGGTTGTTAAGTCGCCTCTTACGACAGGCCGCCCGGCCGCAGGAAATTGTATTCTTTCTCCGTTCCTGCACGGATAGTAATAAATCTGGCATTTTTGTTAAGTTCCATGCTATTCATGTAGGAACCGATAAGGATAAAACTTCCTACAGTCAGGCCGTAGGGCATTTTGCCCGTCTGGATGGCTACTAACCCCTTTACTTTAAAATATACCGTCATGGTAACCTCGCTATATGTTGTGGAATCAGTAGTCAGTTATCAGTCCCCTTCGAGCCCGGCAGCGCCTTGGCCAAGCCTTTGGTTTTGTATGTCTCCATAGGTAACGATAACCACTGCCCACCAACAAGTGGACTGTCTTCCTGCTCCAGGTCATAAAAAAATTCAATTCACATTCCGTGGTATTCTAGTCTTTCTTTTCTGCTCTTCACACACTATCCTCTGTTGTGTAACTATTATCATACTTTTCATTCTTTATTATAGTAAGTTCATATTTGTTCTGCCTACCCATTTTTTTGCCAATGCCGTTGGAATGACTATAGAATTTATTGGAACTATACAAACACGTATATCACAGGTACAAATATAACTGAACACAATCAGTTCAAACGTAATGCTCGATTCAATAACACGCACAAAGTCCGTCACTATATAGGTTATCGAATGTACACAAGTCTCGCCTTGATCATGTTTCTCGCTAGACTGACCCCTCTCTCCATCCTGCCGTCGTTTTATACTCCACAAATACAAGTGTGCCCGCCCGTATCGTCGACTTAATCTCCTAGAAATCGTAATCCGCACACCTGGTTAATTATGCCTGCAAACGGCCATAAACGAGTACAATAGGCTGTTCTCCACAATAACCAATAACTAAGTAAACTAAAGAAGACAATCATAAAGGTATTAATTACAATCGGTTCAAATGCCGACAGGTAATAGCGTCCTTCGTGGAATTTGTCTTTGTCGGGGCGCTAAGTTGTAACAATATTATAAAAAAGGCTTTCTTGTAATTGAAATATATATCAGCAAGATCAAGAACTAATCCATATTCATAATTTAAAGTTATCAAGATTGAAATTCAGTCGTTTCCCAAGCATTCTAGTGAATAGTCGTGGTCAGACAATCGATGTTCAATGCTATAGGGAGTGTCATTCGACTGGTCAACGACAGGTCGTCGGTTGTTGGACAAATACTCAGACACAAGGTTAAATAAATAATATCTAAATAATTTTATACATAAGTACTAAGATATGCCCGCGACTTCGTCCACGCTTGACTTGAAATTCCCGAGACAAAAAGTACCGCAGCATTAAAAAAAGAATGTAAGCTATCGTTTAAGTGAAAACTGTTTCGGAATAACATAACTTTTATGCACCCGAACAACTACAAAGTACTCCCGGCAAAAGTCCCGCAGGATTTCGGGGATAAAAAATATCACTCAATTTATTACATTTGCAATCAGTGAAAAAATCACATTGGAATTCGATTTTTTCAATCTGGTCATTTTAAATCATTCCCAAAAAAGTTCACATGGGTTTCCCAGGATAAAAAGTATCGCAGATTTTAAGTCTAATAAGTATTAGCTGTCAAAAAAATCAGCCCAGTAGTTTTTACGTGAATCCCGAACAAACACAAGAAATCTAAAAAAAATACATCTTGCTCTCCGTCGTGTTTTAGAATTATATAATATTACAGATATACCCATCACACTTGTTTAAGGTGAATTGGTGTGTTTCACACATCGGTTATGTTGATGCGCCGGCTTCGTCGCGATGTTTTCCTTCAGTACGTGGTAAATTTAACGATGCATTTGGTCAGAAAACTCCCAATGGTGCATACTTCCTGGTCAAGATTCAAACCTGCTACAATGCAAACGCGAGTGCGTTAGCCATTACGCTATTACGGAGTTCTTTAGTTTATCTACATATTTGTATATATTTTGACAATTTAATTAATTACGAGTGGTTAAAGCCTCGTTAAATTTTATTATTCCAGCATACCACCGAAGTCGGTATTAAATTTTTGATGAAAGTACTTTACCAAAACAAGGAAGACATAAAACAACGGGCTGCAATAAATTAAGATCTTTGGTTAAAATTTTAATTAATTAAACATAAATTTCAGAATGCCAGACGTGTTGTCGAGGTTATAAATCCTTAAGGTACTGTTTCATTACATCAAAAGTACAGTGCATGGTACAGAGCATTATGTTATATTAATACGTGAAGCAAAAACTTTGTACCCCTTTTTACGAAAATTGCGCGGACGGAGGAGTATGAAATTTTGCACACTTATAGTTTATATAGAGAAGGAGTGCAGAATTCTATTTTTTTTTAATTGTTCATAAAAAATACATTAAATCAATTAAAAAAATTACAAACACTACTATGTATTTGACACACACACACGCTGTACTGTTTTGTTTCTTGTTAAAGTCAAATTAACAATGTAGTAGCCTTTGCGAAATCTATTATTATAGAAGACTTTTTAACAACAGAACCTTAATAATGTTGCAACTTATAATTTAAATTAATTATGGACGAATTTCGACCACTGGGTAACCACTAGTTTGAATTATTTCATCAAAGACGTTGAAAATAACTATATTATGTGTAATTACACAAAGCTACATAGAATTATGCTTGGGATCATCTAAAATAAACTAAAACTAAACTTAAGATGATCCATAGCACAATTCTGTGTAGCTTTAATTATTTTTAATGAGTGTATAAAGACAAATTTTTTTTTAATACCAAAGCTTTAGTGGGTATCTAGTATAGAAATATATATATAAATATTTGCTGCTTTGTTTTTAAAATACTAAGCCAGCTTACAACTTTCACTGTATTAATTTCTATTTGGTATTTTGCAGAAACTCATACATTTACTGAAATAAAAGTCTTTTAAGTACGTTAATCTTTGTACTCATGAAATATAACATCGAAGTATAGTGTTAATGCTCTTATAGAAAATGTTCGTTAGGTATATTCGCCGCCTTGGCTTGTTTGAATTTATTATTTAGTTCTCATTGAGTGAAATTCCTAAGACATTCATATTGTTACGAGTTGCAGGACTCAAACTAAAATGCCATTGGAATTATTATAGAGTTTATTAGAACTATACAAACACGTATAACACAGGTACAAATATAACCGGACGCAATAAGTCCAAACGTAATGCAGAAGATCGTAATTTACATACACGCGCAAAGTCCGTCACTAAATAGATTACCGAATGTACACAAGTCTTGCTTCGCTTCTGGTTATCGCTCCACTGTCTCATCTCTCCATTGGAGCATTGCTTTATACTGCCCGGATGCAATATGTCTGCACGGCCGCGTGGACCAAATTTCTTAGAATCACACCTGGCTAATGACTGCCATAAAAGATTACAATACACAATGGGCTGTTTTCTCATCACAAATTTAAACACAAAGTAAACAAAAGAAGTCCAAATGCCGAAATCTCATAAAGTTTGTTTCTACAGGTATGCAGGTATGAATTTGTCTTTGTCGGCACCTTGGTCGTAACAATATCAACTATCTGCCAGTGAAAGTCCCGTCAAAATCGGTCTAGCCGTTTTAGAAATTGGCCGGAACATTCAATAAGCAGACTAATTTTAAAAATTCATTTTGTTTTGGGTCTGGGGAGCTCGGGGAACCCTACCAGCGTATCACACCCAGTGCTGTGGTGTGACACACACCTCCTTATCACCTTGCATGTGAATTTGTCTTGTGTCTGTGTGTCTTTGTCGGTCGTAACAATATGTTATACATAAAAAAATAAAACAACCTGATGTTGAAATATTATTTTAAGAATAACAAGTTTAATAATGCTGTAAAATTGAAACAACCTGGTTTGTGAGCATTTTGTGTCACATGACTTTAAAACAAGCTCGTGTAGTGTGTCGGTACTTTAATTTTTACGGTTTAGACCTTTCCATTATTTTTTCCTCTGAAACATGAATTTTACCTTGATAAGATGCAGTTCCGCAACTTGCGAGATGCTGCTTCGTGTAATATTCAAAGACTGAAATTCTACCGAAGACATTCATTGTTGTCATTTTGTTTACTTTTATTTTTAACTAGCTGACCCGGCAAACTTCGTACCGCCTCTGAATCAGTAAATAAAAAACGTTGATTTCTGAACGACGGACGGGACGAACATCAAACGTTCGACATTCAAAACAAAAAAAAATGAAACAATTTCACTTTTAAATTGAATTGATTTCTAAACGACGGGACGAACATCAAATGTTTGACAGGTAGGAATAGTTTCTAAGGGAAAGCGAAATTGTTGTTTTTATTATATTCCAAGCATTTTTTTCATATTTACTGTTTATAATGTCAAAATAATAGCTTTTTACTAAATGTATATGACAGTATATACGGTACTTATATATATATATATATATATATATATATATATATATATATATATATATATATATATATATATATATATATATATATATATATACATATATATTATTGCAGGAGTTCAGCAGGCAGGCAGACGGCCCACTTGATGGAAAGCGGTTACCATTGCCTATAGACATTAGCAACACCAAAGGTGCTACAAATGCGCTGCTGCTCTCTTAAAGGAGACTGGAACCTGGTCACTAATGCCGGAACACAACACAAGGTTGTTATGGCGGCATACTCTAGACCAGGGGTGGTCGCCATACAGTCGAGCAAATACCCTACCAACTGGCTGTGGATTGTTTCGTCGCCTCTTACGACAGGCCGCCAGGCCGCAGGAAATTGTAACCTTTCTCCGTTCCTGCACGGAACCAAATTAAAAAAAAAATCTGTGTGTCTATCTGTTAGTTCCGGCTAATCTCTGAAATGGCTTAACCGATTTTAATGGGACTTTCACTGGCAGGTTAGATGTTATAAGGTACTCCTTTAGTTACTAACTAAGGCTACTTTTAAAATTAGGGTTCCGCAAAAAAACATACTACGCGGACAAAGTCGCGGGTACTAGCTAATTATTATGTATATTTGCAGTTACCACGTGCTAACAATGCAGGAAAGCATTGTGACGAAATCTGCACACTGAGATGGCCGATGTATCAAACCCAAAAAGCCGCCTGAAACAAGCGTAGAGCGTAAACTGGCCGTTCCCCTAATAATTAAGAGGTCCAGGCTCAACAGTGGGATTTTATGGGTTTATATTAAGTCATATTCACCATGATCCGTTTTATCCGTGCAGGAACGGAGAAAGAATACAATTTCCTGCGGCCGGGCGGCCTATCGTAAGAGGCGACTTAACAACCCACAGCCAGGTGGTAGGGCATTTGCCCGACTGGATGGCTACCACCCCTGGTCTAAAGTATATCGCCATAACATACCTTGAGTGTTGTGTTCCGGCATTAGTGACCAGCTTCCAGTTTCCCTTAAGAGAGCAGCAGCGCATTTGTAGCAACTTTGGTGTTGCAAATGTCCATAGGCGATGGTAACCGCTTTCCATCAAGTGGGCCGTCTGCCTGTCTGCTGAACTCATGTAATAAAAAAAATGATCAAATTGAAGATATTTTGAAGAAAGGTCACATAAAACTTAGTTTAAATAAGCGTGTGTGTATGAAAAGATTAATGAAAGTTGATGAATCGAAAATTGTTTGTCAGGATCATAGCAGGTGAAGATACATCGTCTCTGCCTACCCCAATGGGAAACAGGCATGACAACATGTATGTCTGTATATTAAGTCATTATTTTACAGAGGTCTGTAAACTCGTTCACAAAAAAAAAAGCTTAATGTATTCAAAAATTTAAGGAATTATGATAAAGTTCCAACCACTGATCGACCTTTAGCTATTTTAAACGGTCATAAAGTATTATAATAGAGCAGCAATACATCATTATTGTTTTATTAAAGTAATAAAAGCAACCACTATTAAATATTACATTATGTTAAAAATTAAAATAAAAAAAGCGTGATAAAAATGGCTGTGCTAACTGAAAAGAACAAAGTTCAATAACTTGTTTATAACTTAAAGGAGAAATTTTGTTTTTTATGAACCGTTTAATATAGTTTAGACGTTTATTGACTGATAATTTATCGGAGCTATTAACATAATGAACGTGGTTTTTAAAAGATAGTTTTATAATGTTGAAGAATATTGGCCGAAGCTGTTTCTTATATTTATGGTATTTAAGAGAACATACAAAGCAATGTAATAATTATTATCTCTTATTAAATGAAATATCCTCAGATTTTAGTATTCTAAAGCGCTATACACACCAAAGCCGCTAACCCGCCGACATAACCCGGCGGCCTATATGAAAAGAATCTTGCCCGCCGACATATTGGCGTCTTGCGTATGCAACCGCTTACTCCCGGCGAGACTTAGCCGCCCGTTAAAGAGGTATTCAGCGGCGCCCTACTGGGTCCAATCGTGAATCTAAAACATCCCGATATCCACTTGAACACACACAAAAATAATTTCACCTAAATCCTGGAACCCGATTGCAGCGCCATCTTACTTGATTCAAATTTGAATCTAAACTATCCCGGGACCCAATTGAACACACAATAATAATTCACCTAAATCAGACAAATGAAAATTAGTTTAAAGCAGTCACTATTGCCGAAATCGGCCGGGAAAGATGGCTAGACTGATGTTTTTTTAATGATATTTTTTTTTTATTGAGGAATATCATATTTTAATACTTATTATCCTATTCCGGACGAAGACAATTCCAAAAACACAAAAATCATAAAAAGTGGTCCAGCCTTTCTTGGGTTATAAATAGTGTATAACTAACACGACTTTATTTTATACCTATACTAGCGGCCCCGGCAGACGTTGTCCTGCTCTGAAAAAATAAAAATCTAGGACCCGATCCCAGCGCCACCTACTGGTTCTAATTGTGCAATTAAACCATCAGGGGACCCACTCAAACACACAAAAACCATATTACCAAAATTCGCTCCGGGTGATTAGAAGGATTCTAGAACCCAATCTCAGCGCCACCTACCAGTTCCAACGGGATAAAAAGTATTCTATGTCCGTCTCCTGGTTCTAAGCTATCTCCTCACCAATTTTCAGCCAAATCTGTACGGCAATTCTTGAGTTATAAGTACTGTAACTAACACGACTTTCTTTTATATATGTAAGATATATAGATGTATAATAAGGTATAGCAACCTGGCCTACGCTTACTTTGCTATGACGACGCCGGAGTACTCGCTTAACTTTTGCGGATAAGAAATACAATGTCTTTTGAATTTTGTTATTAATTTTATTAAAGCACTTTTCATTTAAGTAATAGAAGTAAAAAACTGCGGAGTGACGCTCGCGGACCGCGTTCGTAATACGGAAGTAAGAAAGACAGTTGGTCTGAAAGAGAGTGTCGGGGTGAAGGTAAGGAAAAGAATGCTCCGGTGGTTCGGGCATGTGGAAAGAATGCATGATGAAAGAATGACTAAACAGATATACAATGTAAAAGTGGATGGATGCAGAATTCGTGGAAAGCCACGACACACCTTCCATGACCAAATTAATCGTGTACTAGCAGAAGGTGATGTCAGGAGCCTTAAGAACAGACGAGCGTGCATGACAAGAGTTATGAATGTCAAAGAAGCAAGTGAGGTGTGTAAGAATAAGCCTGAATGGCGCTCTGTTGTTTGTGCCTACGGAACTGGCGTGAAGTTATGTATGTATGTGTATGTAAGTAAAAATCGTTTAAATTATACAAAAATCTGATTCTTCAACAACGCTATTGTCTTTTGTAATAGAGAAGACGGCGTCAGCGTCTCTTAGACTATAATGTATAGGTACAAAAAAAGACCAATTAGAAGTGCAAATTGTTATGAGTTGAAAAACCTTAAACAATTGGCTTTCTTTCAACGATCGGAGACACAATATTATAATGTTGATGACCTTTACACAATAACGATTTTAATTATTAAGTTTAAGAGACTCGACTAAGCAAGTGTCGAGCGCTTACTTTTTTTTATTGCATGAGTTCAGCAGACAGTCAGACGGCCCACTTGATGGAAAGCGGTTACCATCGCCTATGGATACTTGCAACACCAAAGGTGCTACAAATACGCTGCTGCTCTCTAAAGGGGACTGGAACCTGGCCACTAATGCCGAAACACGAGTCAAGGTTGTTAAGGTAGCATACTTTTCGAATTTTTCTACACAACTAAAAAGTACATTTAATTGATAACATTCTATCTATCTATTATATCTTCAAAACTACACAAGGGATTTTGTTCAAACTGATTTTCATTGAAAGTATTATTACGTGCAAGCGGGGGTACGCACTTAGGATTGGAAATAAACACCAGTTTTTTTTTCAAATACATACTTTTATTGACTTACACAGCCGTACGTGATTCTTCTCTGCAGGGTTGCCCCTTCATGCACAACTAACGACGCTCTGCCCCGACGATGAGATATCTCACTCACAAGGCTGTCGCCGATATTACGTAGACCACCTCCTGCTACTGCGCTGTTCACCTCCGAATTTACCGCGCGTAGCTCGCTTCTGGATCTCCTCTTAAACAACGCTAAACTCCTCCTTCACTGAATTGCCCACTAAACATTTCACTAAACTTCCCAGTAAACTTTTCACTAAACTCGTCACTGTCTTCTACTTAACCCTTCTTCCAAATCTCTCGTATCGCACTTGTTGCTTTGCTGTCTTCAACTGAACTACTCGGTAGATGCGCCTTACCCTCCTTATATACCCGGAAGAATCTTTTGGTACCCATATTTTCGATCTTCTTTTCGTTATTCTTTTATTTACTGTCTATCCCTTTCCAAACATCTATCTACCTCTGTCTTTTCCTTCCTGAACTGTCTATTCTAGAATCATATATCCCTTTCTAAAATGTATCTGTCCTTGTCTTTTCCTTCCAGAATGTTCTACCTTTTTCTAAAAGTCTTGAGACCGGCTTTCGCTGCCAGAAAGATGTACCCTCGGTCACCACAGTACTTTCTTTACTGCGAAGCTGGCAGTCCATCCAATGAAAAGCGGTTACCGTCCCCTATAGACGTTCGCAACACTAAGGGCGAGGAAGCCAACCTGTTTCCAGCCTTTGTAGGGATAGAATAATGGAATACGTGGATAGGGAAGATGGAATAGAGGGAGGAGGACGATGGCCATCGGAACTAAAGTAACCTGACAGCATTTTATAACGCATCTGACTTTTTTTTCAATTAACCGACTTCAAAAAGGAGAAGGTCTCAATTCGTCTGTATGTTCGTTACTCGACATCTCCGTCAATTGTAAACCGATTATAATTTTGTTAATATACTCGTAATATATGTATATATATATATATATATATATATATATATATATATATATATATACATATAATAGTATTATTTCTAAAACTATTGAAGTATTTGCGTAACTACAAGGTAAAAAATATTTTTTTAAACAAATACAAAACCAATTTTTTTTTTATCGCAGGAGTTCAGCAGGCAGGCAGACGGCTCACTTGATGGAAAGTGGTTACCATCGCCCATGGATATTTGCAACACCAAAGGTGCTACAAATGCGCTGCTGCTCTCTTAAAGGAGACTGGAACCTGGTCACTAATACCGGAACACAACACAGGGGTGGTCGCCATCCAGTCGAGCAAATACTCTATCAGCTGGAAAGACTTCACACAAAAAACCAAAAAATAAATGTTTAATCAACTGTTTTCTACAACGTCTTGATGTCGGTGTCAAAAATTATACAAAATTCTTTTATGTCTTACTTGCCACTGACTTCAAGATATTGTAAAAAACAAGTTGGTTAAATATTTATTTTTCAGTTTATAGTCGGTTTTGTTTTTTTCATCTATGCGCCGTCTCTTAAACAGGTCTTTCACCTAAAAAATGATTAATTATTATTCTTCTTCTTCTTCTGCGAACGGGCGGTTTCCGCAACTCGACGACGAAGCGCCTATTTTGCGTGCGAGGGTGGATGAGGCTTTACTCCATCCAGCCCAGCTCCTCCAAGAAGTCCACCAGCTTCTTGACGTTGCTGAAGACTTCTTGGAGGCTACCTGGGGCGTCCAGATACTTCGCCCTGTATTGGGCCACCTCTCCGCATTCAAGCAGGACATGGGCGGCTGTTTCTTCTTCCTCCAAGCATGCTCTGCACAGGGGGCTGTCAGTGACACCTATATTAAAAAGATGTCTGTTAAAATTGCCATGTCCAGTGGCTGCACTAATAACTAGCCTCAGCCGGGACCGACTGAGCTTTAAGATATTCCTGGAGAAATGCAGGTTTAGCCGAGGCATTGCCAGCTTGGCTTGCCCGCAATCCTCCAGGTTGTCCCAGAGTTGCTGATGTAGTGCCCTTGTCCTTTGATTTATGTAGTTTCTAAACCAACTGTGCGGCAAAGGCAGGAAAGGCTCCGGTCCAACTGGTTGGGTTTCGGAACCTCTCCTTGCTAATTGATCTGCCGCATCATTACCTCGGGCACCACTGTGTCCTTTGATCCATTGAAGGGTCAAGGTATTGTTCTTACCTGCCGCCTCGTTTAGAGCCGAGTGGCATTCGTATATTAGATTTGAATAAATAACCCTGCTACTAAGGGCTTGTAGTACCGACCTGCTATCCGAGAGTATTCTGATGCTGTGATCATTGACATCTCTAGCAACGATTGCTTTAGCTGCAAGCAGAATGCCCATGCACTCTGCTTGATATACTGTATTAAACTTACCCAGGGGCTCGGATATGTTAATATTTAGGTCTTCCGAGAAGACTCCCGTGCCTGAGCCCGAGCTAGTCTTTGACCCATCAGTGTAGAGGCTAAGCTCATGATGGGAAAGATAACTGTCGTTACCTTCCACGAGTTCAACCTTGTATTTTTTGTCGAAAATGAAAGCTTTCTCTATTCTGTCACTGACCGCTTCCACCAAGGGTGAGTTGGACCAGGCTTCCGAGAGAATGCTGAAATGTCTTACCTTGTCAAACCTAAGTGTTTTCAGGTGTTTTAATCTTAGGGTCGCCATTGCTGCCTCTTGTTGTACAGATTAATTATTATTTTTTGTATATAAAGGTGTATATAATGTGAAAATCGACTGTAAAGATTAACTGTAACTTAAATAAATTTGTGTGATAATTTATTTTCCATGTTATAATAAAATAGACAGATTAATATCCGCTGGAGAAAAATAAACTTGTACCAAATAATAAACAATGTCGCCATCCATCGGTGTCCTCTCGGGAAATTAAGCTTGTGCTTAATGTACTTGATACAGAGTTAAGTTCGAGGGCACCAGGTGAAACATTACTCTAAATGTGTTGTAGGCTTTTTGTGGTAATCGTATGAGAAGATACCAGTAATATAAGATTGTACTTTAGTAAGTATGATGTTTTTTTATACAAATTAATTCGTTGCTTTAGTGGTTAACACACCGCGTCTCCTTTAAAGTCCATGGATTCGACTCGAAAAGCATGCATCACTTTGTGGTGTTTGTCTAAGATGTTAATATACATAGTGTTACGAGTTGCAGGACTCGAATCAAAATTCCGTTAAAATTACTATTATAGAAGACCGAATTTCTTAGAATCAATTTGACACACCTGGCTAATGACTACCATAAAATATTACAATACACAATGGGTTGTTTTTTAATTACAAAATTTAAACACAAAGTAAACAAAAGAAGTCGAAATGCGGAAAGGTAATAAAGTGTGCTTTTATGGTATACAGGTGTGAATCTACTTTTGTCTGCGTTTGATCGTAACAATACTGAAGAAACTTGCACGTCGTAATATCTAATAACAGAAAATTTATTCAAGAATCTTTTAAGCTCGTAAGTGAATAATATGAGCCCATAAACATCCCATTGCATGGTTTCTCATTCTTTTAGTCACGTTACAAAAACAATATTAAACTGGAAGATTTATGGGTATAAATGTCAAGGTAGACCAACAAATAGATTAATGGACTGTAACAGAGATGATGATGATGATGATTTGTGGTGTGAACGTACAGGTATACCAGAATAGAGAACTATGGAAGAAAAATACATTGTACTGATCCCACATAATTGAGAAGGTGTATGAAGACAGGACGAGAGAAATAAATGGATCCAGTAGCCCCCTTATCGATAGGGGAATGAACGGTACCTATATCCTCAATGTTTATAGTAAAATACACATTAGAATTAGAACCCACCAGCCAGGGTTAGAACCTACTTCATTGAAATAAGTTATGCGTGTCTTTGCTAATTTTAAAATTATCATGACATTTTAGGCATAGTTAGCGGTGGTGCCAAGGTTAAGGTCCTTCTCCACCTCCCCTATAGCATACCAGGTAGCGGCGTTTATGTAAAATTGTCCTTACCTTTTTTATCCGTGCAGGAACGGAGAAAGAATACAATTTCCTGCGGCCGGGCGGCCTGTCGTAAGAGGCGACTTAACAACCCACAGCCAAGTGGTAGGGCATTTGCCCGACTGGATGGCTACCACCCCTGGTCTAAATTATGTCGCCATAACAACATTGATTTGTATTCCGGCATTAGTAACCAGGTTCCAGTCTCCCTTAAGAGAGCAGCAGCGCATTTGTAGCAATTTTGGTGTTGCAAATGTCCATAGGCGATGGTAACCGCTTTCCATCAAGTGGGCTATCTGCCTGTCTGCTGATCTCCTGCAATAAAAAAAAAACCTGAATTGGTGCGGCCTTCGATAATATAGAACAAGAGCAGGACAATCAGATGCGTTGTTGCATCTGATTGATAATGTGGAAAAGAAAACCAAGCCACTAATCTTAAAACCTTCAGAAATTGCACTTCTCCTAATTTTCCTAGTCTGAAGACGTATGCAGCGATCGTCGAGGATTGGGTGGTTGCACACAGTGGTATTAACGCGTCTTTTTGTCACACACAATAGGGGGGGTCGAATTTGTAAAAAAATAGCTCATACGACTGCATCGCGCGTCGTTTGTCCGCGCGTGGTCGGGTAGGCAACATTCGACTTAATATCCGTGGTGGGGCGGCGGTGGTGTTCCTCCAGTGCCATGGCGTGATGACATAACGTCGATGGCCAATGAATAGTGGAACACTTACAAGCCAATAGATGGCGCTGTACAATAATTGAAGTCGCAAAGGATTCCCGAAACGAACACACAATATATACAAATTTCCAACAATAATAGATGAGTCTAGGTCTGCAAGTAACAAAGATAGCCTCACTGGAAGGTCTTCCTTAGAGACGGAGGAACACTGATGAAAATTCCATCTCGATCCTCCACCCTATACGAGGCACTCTCTTCAAGCCTCCATAGAAGGTTACAGATCAGAAGATCAGTGTTTAACAAGTACAAACAGTAACAATAAAGCCAGTTTAAATACATAGAAACGGTATTCCATATATGTGTATTCCAAATTCGTGAGTAGGCTGCTGTACATTATATTTATTATTGTAAAAAAATATGACGAAACAAATCCATCACAATTTCCTTCTCTTCCAACTCAATACAAAAGGCAACTTTCTAAAAATAACTTCAATACAGTTCAACATTTTCCAATCAAAATATTCATACCATTCTCAAACTGAACCGATATAATTCATAAAGGTTTTTAGGGAAACAAAGGAATGTGGCATCAAGCATCTAAACTAATATTAGCGTCTATATAACTGTTGTCTACACAACGCGGTGCTGGTACCTACGCTCACGTATGGAAGCGAGAGATGGGTATGGAAGAGAGAGCATGAAAGTAGAGTAAACGCGGTCGAGATGCGAGCACTGCGCAAAATCTGCGGAGTGACGCTCGCGGACCGTGTTCGTAATACCGAAGTAAGAAAGAGAGTTGGTCTGAAAGAGAGTGTCGGGGTGAAGGTAAAGAAAGGAATGCTCCGGTGGTTCGGGCATGTGGAAAGAATGCATGATGAAAGAATGACTAAACAGATATACAATGCAAAAGTGGATGGATGCAGAAGTCGTGGAAGGCCACGACACACCTTCCATGATCAAATTGATCGTGTACTAGCGGAGGGTGATGTCAGGAGCCTTAAGAACAGACGAGTGTGCATGACAAGAGTTATGAATGTCAAAGAAGCAAGTGAGGTGTGTAAGAATGGGCCTAAATGGCGCTCTGTTGTTCGTGCCTACCCCGGAAGGGAACTGGCGTGAAGTTATGTATGTATGTATGTATATAACTGATGCCATACAAATACTACTTTTGACGTGGTAGAGCCATGCTGAAATCGTTATCTTTGCCGGCTCGGTCTGTATATTAAAAATTTTAATTTTTCAATCTTACCGCACATTTTGAAACAAAAGCCGGTACCCGATGTGGGAAAATCGCCATGAAAATGACATACATATCTTTTTTCATCGCGAGCAAAGCCGCGGCCGGAAACTAGTATTGAATAAGTCTTTCTTTGTCTTATCAAATTAAACAATTAAGACTCGAATTACATTGTATTACGTTCTCGTTAGGTCGTGAAATAAATATAGCTTAACGATTGAATGTATAATTGCAGAGGCTTTTACAGCTAATTATTGTACATTGTACCTACAATTTATACTTCAAGTATCTAACTAATATTCGTATTGTGATCTAAGAAGTAAAACAACTAATCGAAAGAAATAAAATAATTGTTTTATATAGGACAAATACACTATTTAACAATACCAAGAAAAATAAAATAAATAATTGCATTTATAATGAAATCTATTTGTAATTTTAGAAAGAAAGAGAATGTTTATTTGAAGAAATAGCGACGTACTTACTTTTGTCTTTTTCTTTCAGCTTTTCTGCATCCCCAATAGGGTTACTTACAGTGCTGACTTTTATATTTAATGTTTCACTGTTCAAATTTGTATTACTTGTTAAGAGTCCAAACATCTAGAATCTAGTATAGTTAATTAACTTTAGGCTTATACAATAGAGGTGGCTCTCACCCGCCGCGTGAAAACGCTGCCAAACCACCGCAGGCACAACTTAGGTTTATGCCACACGGGCGGCTCTCCCTTCACGAAAAACCCACGCAAAAATATTTAAAACCATCGAACCGCACAGATTACGGTTTATCGCTATCTTTTGTTCATTCTCTAAAATTTATCCGTGCAGGAACGGAGAAAGAATACAATTTCCTGCGGCCGGGCGGCCTGTCGTAAGAGGCGACAAAACAACCCACAGCCAGGTGGTAGGGCATTTGCCCGACTGGATGGCTACCACCCCTGGTCGAAAGTATGTCGCAATAACAACCTTGAGTTGTGTTCCGGCATTAGTGACCAGGTTCCAGTCTCCCTTAAGAGAGCAGCAGCGCATTTGTAGCACCTTTGTTGTTGCAGATGTCTATAGGCGATGGTAACCGCTTTCCATCAAGTGGTCCGTCTGCCTGTCTGCTGTACTCCTGCAATAAAAATAAAAAATTGATCTACAAAAGTTCGAGTACAGCCTTAAAAACTTTTGATTCTCTCAAATGAGCTTTTGAGAGTGATACAATAGCGACAATCTACTACCGTGTAAACTACACGAACAAGCGGTTATCACCTGTCATTATATCCCACATGCGGTAGTTGATTTACTTGCGCACCTGTGAACTGCGGCGGGAAATCGCACTATGTAATGTAAGCGATGTAATTTCCATATTGAAGCTTTAGTCAAACAGTGCGTGGGGCAAGAACATCGACACAATGCTGGCGCGATGTTGCCAGTTTGACTACTACCAAAATTGTCTCTTCAGCGGTTTACCGCGGCAGGACAACAGTTCGTGTGTCACCAGCTTAAAACAGTATTAAATTATATAACAGGCGTTACCATTTTGTCAAAACATCGCAAATGAAATAAACAAAGGCTGTGTTCTGTATTGATTAACAGAGCAAAGCTTATTTAGTCTTATTTAATAATACGAGAATGGGGAGATATATTTTTGTTGTTCTGATTTATGTAGTCCTAGAGATATGATTATTCGTTTGGAGTAGAGAATATTATGATTATGTCCTTTGTTTATATTTATTAACTTCTATTAGATACGTGATTACATAGACTAGCCGGGTTTTATGAGTTATAAAAGCGCCTAAAGTAGTTTCATTGTTTTATCATCTGTCTTTATTCTATTTATTATTTAACATTCACTTATTTGAGGTGTGGAAAATTTGTAGAAATTAAAATATAAAGATGGGGAATCTTTGGCTTATATAAAATCAAATTTAAGATTTTTGAAAGTAAATGAGGATAATATTTTCTTAAGTTTTCGCGACTTGTATACATAATAAAACTACGTTTTAACGGTTTTAAGCGCGGTAATTTTATTTGATTTTGGTTTTTCCGACGTTTCGGCCACTTTTCAGTGGCCGTGATCACGGAAGACAAAGATGTCAAGTGTCAACGAGTATTGTTAAAGTTTTATTTAGCCTACCGCCAACTTATTCATTTTAATTATTTAATTTTTAATTTTGTTTATGGTTATTATTTAATCTATGGGAGCCTAATCTAATTTACTACCGCTTCGCAACATGTTATGGCTTGAAGAGAAGAAGCGGCGCAAGAAACTCTTCAGCAAACATGCCTAGCTCTAATAATTTTATATAATATTAAAATGGGTGGAAGGAAAAATAAAAGTAATTATCAGTCAAGTTGGTTTGTGTTCCGTTGTACGCAGAAAGAGCTCACAGTGTCTTGAGGTCTGGCAGCTGGTTTTTGCTGGGTTTGGGTCTTAATAGTTTTGATAATTGGATCCCAAACAGGTGGTACTTGCCAACCATCTTCTCTATTGAAATTTGGGTGTTTTTTGATTTCAATAGCCTCACGCATCATTCTAGGTATGAAACGATTCTCTTTCGCGAGGATTTGTGGGTTATCGAATCTGATGTAGTGGTTGGGTTTATCCAGCGTGTGTTCACTGATCGCAGACTTCGTAGACCTTGTGTGTTTCATGTCAGTCAGTAAATGAGGAGCTAAAATCAAATGGTAAGAACACTTGCTATTATGGGGAATAGAATTAATGCAAAAAGAAAACATGAGTTTAGGGAGATTTTCAAGACTAATAGTCGTATTGTTACACAGAAGTCAGGAATCGTTGGTCAATCGCAATCCACTGATGGATGTAGATCTCCTCAATTTTCTGCTACTTAACTCGGTCTTCCACTTTCTACATTCAACCTTAACCACCAACCTGGAGGGTGTCCTGTAGTCCATTTGCCGAAGATCTCCATTCTAGAACTCGTCTGTTTCATCGCCTATCAGTTCTACGACAGTCAACTGCTCAATCCCACTCCAGCTTGCGAATTTCGCGAGCTAGGTTTCCTCGGTTCTCTAACGATATACTCAGTACGGATTCTATCCATAATCAAAATCAGCACTGCGTCATAATTATCTTATAATGTAATTAATTGTAGCCTCATTGCCGTGAACGTGGTGTACTCTTTGTGCTTTTTTCATAATGATGTATTCATTCTTTACATGTACGTCTTGTAATTTAAGCGTATTTTCTTTTCTGTGTGTACATTAATATTTTTTCTTTCTTTATTTTTATAACAAAGACTCCAAACTTGGCTTACTAAGCCACTTGGAATTCGTGTACTAATTCTGCTGGTAGTTTCCATTAGTATCTCGACCCCATAAGTCTTTACTGATAAGTCGCATTATTGGTGTATACACCCTTACATTTTGAGGGTGTATGGACCAAACTGATCCCAGATTCGAATTCAAAGCAAATACATAAGAATAGGTCTGGTCAAAAGTACAAACCATTTTTTTGTGGATGGGTGTTATAATTAGGTTAGACTCCATTTTTGGTTTGCTAAATTTCGTAAACCACCTTTCTGTAACTTGGTCTGGGTGCCTGTAAAAAGTGTCCGTAGTATATAACTATTAGCAGAAGCGTAGCAGTGTGTTTATATTTCTAACAATCGTGAATATCTAAGAAAATACAACGCTTACATCCTTTCCGAAAGATTTGAGGGCTCATAACTTAAACGTGACGCTGTTTACCATATCACCCTTTCTAGTTTATGTGTATCCTCCTAGCAGTTACCCTTCAGGATATTAGATCTGTAAACACGACCCATCGGTGTAAAACTATACGACCTAGAATGTTTGACGTAATCGGGGATACAGTTATTTTTTATATATATTAAATATTGGTTTGATTATAGCTTAGGATTTTATGTTCCGAATAATTTTCTATATAATTTATTTAAACCTTGTGTATTAAAATTATGTATTAAATGCTGCGGTGGTTCGGGCATGTGGAAATAATGCATGATGAAAGAATGACTAAACAGATATACAATGCAAAAGTGAATGGTTGCAGAAGTCGTGGAAGGCCACGACACACCTTCCATGATCAAATTGATCGTGTACTAGCAGAAGGTGATGTCAGGAGCCTTAAGAACAGACGAGCGTGCATGACAAGAGTTATGAATGTCAAAGAAGCAAGTGAAGTGTATAATATTAAGCCTAAATGGCGCTCTGTGGTTCGTGCCTACCCCGCAAGAGAACTGGCGTGAAGTTATGTATGTATGTGTTAAAATTATTCATATCTTATACTAATACATAAAGCTGAAGAGTTTGTTTGTTTGAACGCGCTAATCTCAGGAACTACTGGTCTGATTTAAAAAAAAATTCAGTGTCCGATAGCCCATTTATCGAGGAAGGCTATAGGCTATATATCATCACGCTACGATTAATAGGACCAGGGCACCAATGAAGAACGTTTCAAAATTGTTTTGAAAACAAATTCCACGCAGACGACGTCGCGGGCACAGCTAGTTATAAAATAAATTAATACTCTAAATAAAAGAAAACACTATTTTTTATACACAATATTTATAATAAATCGATTCTAATCTGTAATATTACAAAATTCTAAACATGCCGTGATTGTACATTTAAGCTGGAATAGACTATACAAATGACGGAGATCACGATGCATTTTTTGTAGATTTCTTGTCTGTCTGTTCGGGATTCACGTAAAAACTACGGGGTCAATTCTGATTCAGTTTTCACTGATCGACACCAAATTCTTAGAATTAAGATCTGCGCTATTTTTTATCCCGGGAAGCACGCGGAAATTTTTCGGGGAATTATTTAAAATAGCCAGATTAAAAAAAATTGTATTCCAATGTGATTTTTTCACTAATCGATAGCAAATTTTATCTAATAAAATGTGTGATATTTTTTATCCTAGGAATCCCGCGAGAATTTTTCCGGGAGCGGTTTGTAGTGTTTAGGGTGCATAAAAATTAGCTTATTCCGACATGATTTTCACTAAAACGGTAATAATTTATGTTGTAATACTGACCACACCATTTTATATTAATTCATTAACAAAAAAGATTTGTGTCTAAAATACGTAGTCATAATTACCATTTAAAAAAAAAAACTAATTTACAATAAACATTATTGATTTTACAAATATGTCCATAGGAAGGCGTTTTTACATAATCATATTTGGTTAGGCGCCTTATATTACCTACCTTTCCCCTCCTTTCCGCAAATCCGCACGCTGGATAGAGACAGGCGGTGCCATCTGTCGGCTAACTACGACTAGTGCCGGCGGGCGGCCCAGCACATCGACGGCCTCGCGAGCACCGCACGCGCATAAGTGATTTGCATAGAACGCTTTTATCCTAAACCCACTCCTGTTGTTGGTGTGATATACGCAACCCCTGAAAACGTGCTTTACAACGAGGATTGGTGATCCGCAGGTGAGTGCCGCTTAAATCTACCCGGCTGTGGATTTTGCCTCCTTCCACCACCAACAAATTCTACCTTTGTCACCCGCACCACCAGTATTATTATTTAAGCACAAAATAATCATCAACTGAGTAATATGCTTATTTAAGAAAGAATGCTTTAACATTACACTTAAAATATTGCATTTAATATATATTTAACTTTAGGTAAGCAGGTAGTTTGTTGAAAATTTCAACAGCCTGGTATGTGAAACTATGCTTTACAACATTTAGAGATGGCATTATTTTATTTTTTAAATCTTTCCTCCCTGTAGCTTCTCTACATTTTCTTTCTACCTGCGTCGCAAACTCTGTAATATTTTTCGCGAGATAACTGAGGACAACCAGTATATAAAGACATTGTGATTTACACTAGTCGAAGATTGTATCGAGTTAAAAAATGTTAACCTGTAATAATAAGAAAGAAGCCACATTAAAGAAATGTGTCATTTCAAAGTATTACATATGTATTTATGTCAGGAGCCCTAAGAACAGACGAGCGTGCATGACAAGAGTTATGAATGTCAAAGAAGCAAGTGAGGTGTGTAAGAATAAGCCTGAATGGCGCTCTGTTGTTCGTGCCTGCCCCTCAAGGGAACTGGCGTGAAGTTATGTATGTATGTATTTATTCATATTAAAAAAGAATAGTTTTAAAAAAACAAGAAAAATTATTCATTTTATAAAAGAAAAATTCGAATTATATTTTATTACGTTTTTATATCTAAAAAAATTAATTTAAAAAATATGATGTTAGAATTTCGCCAGCTGGGCTGGGGTCCAAGCTACCAGTGGTTAGGACTCCAGATACCAAAACATCCTCACAATTCGTGCCGTGTCTTAAAAAGCTGCCTTCTGTATCTGGCCCTTTATCCAACAACCTAGTGATAGCCTCTCTAGATGGCCGTCGAGGCTCCTCGCTAAAATACAAATATTATGGTGACAACTATCGGCACAATGATGGTTGACTCCAGACGCCGCATCGAAGTAACCTCGTGAGCCTTTTTATTTGTAGAGTATAGCAGGCAGCCTGATGGCCCAGCAGTGATGGATACTGGTTAACGTCGCCTATAAACATTTGCAACACTAGGTATTACCAATGTGCTACCGTACTTGTAGATGGAACTGGAATCTAGCCACTAATGCCGGAACACAACTCCAGATTGTTATGGCGGCATGCTCTAGTTCAGGGATGGTAGCCACACAGACGGGCAACTGCCCTAACACTTGGCTATGGGTTGTTTTGTCGCTTCTTACGACAGGCCGCCCGGGCGCAGGAATTAGTATACATTCTCCGTTCCTACACGGATAGGATCTATGTACTCACTTAATTTTTTTTTCTTAAATGTTTCACAGTGTATTATTATTGAAAATCTTAATTTAACAAACTCATGTTCCTCAACATTTTATAAATCCACGAACAATCTAATGGCGTTAAAACAGCATGAGTGTTTCAATGCGAGCATTTTAAACAAGTTTATTAAGGGCATACGCCTGTGACAATGGGGGTTTTATTTGCATATTTCCCGGCTTTTATCTCGAATGGACGGCAGACCTCACCTATTTTCGCGTCCCATATTTTTAAAGAATAGCCCACGCTCGACACTGCTGTGTTATGTGACTTAATATACTATTTACTTAATATACGAGGCGGTTTCTGTGGTTGAGCGGTCTCTTTTTTGTTGAAGCATGGGGAGTACATTTCGTACAATACCGAGCCCTTTGTGAGGTTAGACCTTACGCGGCGAGATTAAGCGCCGCACGGCTTGTGTGGGACTCTGACACAAATGTTGTTAACTACACCACTAAACCTGAACCTGCCTCCCAGGTGCCTGCTCTTGAGTTGGAAGAAACCACGGTCCCAGCTCAGCTTTGGCGAGGTTTGGCTGAGTGGGCTAAGCCTTTGCCGGCTTACCTCATTGCAACGCAGAGGCTCCGGGTTAGATTCCTCTCATGGTAAATTTTTGAAACGAATTTTGAGTCTGGGATCGGCACCAGAGTAGTCCGATGTGTATTACCCGTCGGCCGCAAGTTGTATCTCTTTTTAAGCATTATTATGGTATTTGAATTATTGGGCTTAATAGCTTGAGAGGGGTATTTATATGTAGTATATTAGTCAAGGTGGTATCGACAGATTTTAAGTCCGTCCTTCCCGTTTTTATTTTAAGCCCTACACTATTCCACAATCTATGTATTTTTGAAGTACACTTTACTGAGAACCTATCACACTTTCAAATTTTGGCTTTGACATAGTTTATTTCTAGATGAGTTATCTATCCTAAAAATATAATTTAACACACAGTAAAAAATTTAAGATATAATGATTTTTATTAATTAGAATTGTATTATATTCCTAGCGCCATCTTTCGAAAATGCGTACTATCAACTGGACTGTTACTACTAACTGTTCGAAAAGTAAATAATTAATGTCGATGTAAACATGTAAACAGAATGTTGTTTAGTTAAAAATACGCCGCCGGATTTTGTTGGTTAAGCACACATATTAATTAATTATTACTAAGTAGAAAACTTCGAGGGCCCTCCTAAAGCACCGCTTTTTGCTAGTTATTATTTATTTATTATAATTTCTAAATTACAAGGTCTAAAACTGTGACATCAGTATTTCCATATAGCCCATAATATTCTCTGTACACAGCAGAAGATTAGGTCCCCGCAGTGAGATCCTTAATTAAATCAAATAAAACCTGTTCGTGTTGAATTACTTTAAAATAAATTGTAACAGCCTATATACAGAATTCATTTGGTGAATTAACCCCTTTAATAATTCAGGCCGAAAATTAAAGCTCCAAAGGACATTCTTTATAACGATCTATCAACTCGATATACGGCGAACAATTTGCACGAAGGCTTATAATGAACAATACATTACGATTTTACAATATATGCCAACATTTAAGTAGATATTGTGCTATAGGTTACCGAATCATAAATGAATTTTTTAGAATTTTTATCTGTGAGTTTGCAACGTTTACGAGTATGTTGAATAGCAGTCAAAACGGCTCCACGGGTATAAATGTAAATTGCAAGTATTGTAACAGCAAATTTATCTTAAGTTTTCGTAGATGTTTATATTTTATTTCAATGTCTTGCAGAGTTTAGAAAATACGAATATAAAACCCATGCCCTACGCGAACAAAATGGTGGACACAAGTGCAGCTAATTTTACGTTTAAATGTTCTATAATTTATATAATTTACTTGCTGCCATGAGTTCCCATCTACGCAACGAATTGCACTTGAGAGGAGAATCAGAATATTGTTGGACTGTTCTAATTTAACATTCAGTCTTAAATAGGTGGGGTGGTTAGTCAGCCAGATTTATTATAAAAATATACAGATTTTGTCAGGTAAATAATTAGATTAATATATTATTACAACACTGGTCCCGACAAAAACAAAATCCACCAGCATATCTGAAACAAAGCACATTTATTACCCGTCGGCATGTAAACTAATAATTTTTCAATTCTTTTATGGTCGTCTTCTTTTGTTTACTTTGTTTTTAAAAATTGTGATTAGAAAACAGCCCATTGTTGTATTGTAACCTTTTATGGCAATCATTTTCCAGGTGTGGCAAATTAAGTCTACTTAGATACGGGTACATTGCAGTTGCGCAGTATAAAACGATGACCTGACGGAGGGGGGAGGCAGTCGATCGATAACCGCGAGCGAATCAAGACGTGTGTACTACCATCGGGAATCTAATAAGTGACGGACTTTGCGCGTTTTATTGAATTATGACCTTCTGCATTACGTTTGGATTTGTTGTGTTCGGTTATATTCTCACCTGTGTTATACGTGATTGTATAGTCCTAATAAACTCTATAGTAATTCTAACGGCATTATAATTCGAGTCTCGCGACTCGTAACAATATTATACAAATTTAGGTAGAATACTTTTGCATATGTATGCCGGGAAGCGGAATTTGAAGAACTATATTACATATATTAAATTAACTTTTTATATACCCATTTCCGCATTAAATAAATTGAATCGAATTAAATATATAGACAAAACTTTATTGTACACCAAAGTAAATAATTACAAATAAAACCCATATTTGTAACACTATCAATACAATAGGCGCCACTTATCGCTTAAAGCGATCTGTTCCAGGCAACCTAAATTAAAGGATTTTTTTTTTAGCTAATCGGGCGATGTAGGCAGTGCAGGAAAAAGAGGTAAAACGCCAAATAAAAAGAGGTTCAGTAAAAGTATGTATATTTATTAAGTTTTTAGTTAAATAATAAAACGTGAAAAGAGAAAAAAGAGCTTTCATATTTATATTTTTATAGGGTGATAGACATTCCTAATATTCTTCTTCCACGGTATCTATTGATCACTATTGCGTCACGTCTCATCCACAAATTTATTGATGTATAATTAAGCACAGTTAAAGACTATTGTCAATACATGAACGTGATGCTATGTAAACACAGATAATAGATGTCGCTGTTAAAGCTGCCGATAAGATTAGGCATTTACCTATATCTTCAAAAATGTCCAATATCATAAACGTCTAAATATTATATTTAATCAAGATTAGAATATTGCTGTGTACATCACGTAGACGACAAGAGTTTTGTATATATAGTTTAAGTTAAATTAAAAACAATTAAGAAAGCAATACACTATAAGAGTACAACTCATCGTCTTATTTTGTACTCCCCTCACGGTGATTGAGCCATGGGTTCTCACCAGTGGTGCGTCACCCTATCCAATAGGTAACCATCATGGAATCACCACACAACTTACAAATACAATCAATTTTTTGTATTTATTAAAGAGCGTCATCAAAATGTACGACGCTTTTGTGTGTAGTTTACGGACAATAATATATCCAAGTAAATTGTGAAGTTTGTGCCTACAAATTGGGGTACAAATGCCTATGAGCAGGTAGGGCAACGATGTAAACGGAAAAGGCTGTAATCTCTGCTTTTATTACATCAGTTGGTTATTTGGAATGTTTTTGATTGCGCTCAGACACTTTAATGGCTTAGGTTTAAGCCGCAACGACGCGAACAGTATCTGGCCCGTGAAATTGGAAGTCCAATCGTACGCTTCGTCGCATATGTTACTAACAAGCTTGTGTTTGCTTATAAAGAAACAAGGTTAAATCTCGATTCGTTGTAGATTTTAGATAATTATTATATTAATACGTAAAGCAAAAACTTTGTACCCCTTTTTACGAAATGTGCGCGGACGGACGAGTATGAAATTCCGCACACTTTAGATTATATAGAGAAGGAGTGCAGAATGCTAATATTTATTTTTAATTATGCGTAAAAAATACAATAAATTAATAAAAATCATTACACACACTACCATGTATCTGACACACACGCATATATACTCTTTTGTTTATTGTTAAAGTCAAGTGAACAGTGTAGCCTTGGCGAAATCTGTGATTATAGAAGTATAGTCTTTGACAACAGAACCTTAATAATGTTCTAACTTATTATAAATTAATTATGGTCGTATTTCGACCAATGGGCGACCACTAGGGTAGTATAAATAAAAGATACAGTTTTAGGTAAGCACACATATATTTTAAGAAAAAAGAAAGGAATAGAGTGAAATCTATTGCCTTGGCTGTCGTGTTGCTTGTGGCGGTAATGCCCTGAAGCGTCACGCAGTTCCAGAGGCGGTACTGACAGTGCTGTTATTTTTTTTTAATTCAATTTAACCTCATTCATGGTTTAAGAAAGAGGGAACTATGGATCTAGAATATTTTACTATATAATAATTTAGAGTAATCTGTTTTTTTTTACATTAGCCACTTTTTCTACTTAGTTTTTATTTATCTATCGAAACGCAGGTCGATTACATCCAACAGTGCTGTTAGTACGCCCCTTTTTTTTAAATGTAGGATTGCGTTTGAATACAACCTTGCCCTATGTGGAACGAAGATATGGTTTAGGATGGAGCACGCTTACCTAGAAGATACCTATTCACACGGGACTTGAAGACACCCAGGTTATAAGTTTCGGGAAAGACAGACTCCGGCAATGAGTTCCACTCCTTTGCGGTGCATATGATAAAGCTAGATGCAAAGCGCTTCGTTCTTATAGATGGAATATCCACCATATATCGATGCCGCATGCCGATTCGTCTGGTTGTCCGATGATGGAAGGGAGATGACGGGATCAGATAGATCGAAGAGCTCAGCTGCACACTCTACAAAGTGAATCCGATAGAAAACCGATAAGCTGGCAACCCTGCCCCTCAACCGGTAATCACGTCACAGGCGTAAACGTAGGAGGGTAAAAGGGTGGTCTTACCGCTAAAAAGCGATCTCTTCCCGTCAACTACGAGAATTAATTTCGAAAATAATTGCAATAGATTTATAGTGATATTCTTGAGCTATATATCATACTTTTATTTTGTTAAATATGCACAATCTATATTTTGAACTAAAAATATTATGTACCTTCTATGCTCAATAAATCTAATTTCACATTTCTATTCTATTCTTATCCGTGCAGGAACGGAGAAAGAATACAATTTCCTACGGCCAGACGGCCTGTCGTAAGAGGCGACAAAACAACCCACAGCCAGGTGGTAGGGTAATTGCCCGTCTGGGTGGCTACTATCCCTGGTCCGGTCCGGTCCTTGAGTTGTGTTCCGACATTAGTGACCAGGTTCCGGTCTACCTTAAGAGAGCAGCAGCGCATTTGTAGCACCTTCGGTGTTGCAAATGTCCATAAGAGATGGTAACCGCTTTCCATCAAATGGCCCGTTCTGCCTGTCTGCTGAACTCCTACAATAAAAAAATAATTCAAAGATTTAAAATTTTGGAACGAGTCTAATAAATACCTATAATACAAATTTCATATTATTATTATTAGCAACTGCAATGTCATTCTAATGACTTGAATTCTAATTTTAACAAATATTAACACTGTATGAGTTCTGAAATAAATATTAATATGATTGGATAACGTAGTGTAACATTTATTTAGTTGCGTAGTTGTTCTTTTCATGTTTCTTTTTAAGGTTAGTAATTAATTTTGTTATGTACCCTCTTATTTCTAAACGATACAATCGGACATTTTCTTAATTGAATAATAATGTTATATTTTTATTTATTCTATGATTAGAGCCTGTTTTGTATAGAGTAGTTAGTTCTCTATAATTTACCTTTTTGTTATTTATTTTTTATTGCAGGTGTTCAGCAGACAGGCGGACGGCCCACTTGATGGAAAGCGGTTACCATCGCTTATGGACATTTGCAACACCAAAGGTGCTACAAATGCGCTGCTGCTCTCTTAAGGGAGACTGGCACCTGGTCACTAAAGCCGGAACACAACACAAGGTTGTTATGGCGGCATACTCTAGACCAGGGGTGGTCGCCATCCAGTCGAGCAAATACCCTACCACCTGACTGTGGGTTGTTTTGTCGCTTCTTACGAGAGGCCGCCTGGCCACAGGAAATTGTATTCTTTCTCCGTTCCTGCACGAATGATAACCATAATTTTATGTAACAATATTTCTCTAATATGATTTGGTAATTGTGTAGATTATAATTCAAAACTCTCAGATATGTAATATAGACGGTATTCACTACATTTTATTTTCGTGTTGGCATACGCGGTAGATATTTTTATTATAAACTTTAAATATAATATTTTATATAAAATATTATCTAAAATGTCTAAACAATAATGTAATAATTTTTTGTCATTCATAACTCATTTAATTAAAATGGTTTATCAATTACTTCAATCCGATATCAGTTGTATCAATTTGATAAGTTTCTTATACTGAAAAATTGTTGGAGGGATGGCGAGGTGTTCTAAAAATGTTTATCCAATGTGTAGAGTCAGTGTATGAACTATCTTAAAACTGTAAGGTTCTCTGATTATAAATATAGCGATCAGTTGCTGTTCTTTTATTACCATAAACCCTTCTGAATTGTTGTAAGTATTACAGTAGGCTCTCAAACACCCGTTAATTTGAGGATCTTTACTATTGGTATAGGTCCAATAAAAACAAAGTACATACATACATACATACATAACTTCACGCCAGCTCCCCTGCGGGGTAGGCACGAACAACAGAGCGCCATTTAGGCTTATTCTTACACACCTCACTTGCTTCTTTGACATTCATAACTCTTGTCATGCACGCTCGTCTGTTCTTAAGGCTCCTAACATCACCTTCTGCTAGTACACGATCAATTTGATCATGGAAAGTGTGTCGTGGCCTTCCACGACTTCTGCATCCATCCACTTTTGCATTGTATATCTGCAAATAAAAACAAAGTATATTATTATAACGTACTAAAATGTATAAATATTAATTTTATTTACATTGTTCAAGTTTATAAAATAAAAGCTAAAAATTCTATAAATAAACCTAACTTAAATATATATATATATATATATATATATATATATATATATATATATATATATATATATATATATATATATATATATATATATATATATATATATTTATATATATATATATATATATATATATATATATATATATATATATATATATATATATATAGGTATACAATAGTAAAAAACTAAAATAAAAATATAAAAAATATATTAAAACCCGTCCAGCCCCAGCAGACCATTGTCGCTGGGCATTGTACCTAGAAGGCTGGCAGCATAACCTCGCTGGATATAGAGGCCAATCCTTTGAGCGAGGTAAGCTCCAGATTTGCGGTCTCCTTAACGTACTTAAAACAGAGTAGCTGCTGTATTAAATACGGTAGTGCAACTTTTATTACATCTAATCAATGATTGAAAACGTTTCGAATCAAAAAGCAATCCATAGTCGATTCGTAAATATTCGAATAAGTATAAAGTGTTCGCAAAGACATTTTATATTGTATCGAGAGACTAGTTGTAAACTCGAATGCAATTCCATTGAACTGATATTTGATGCGAGTTGCGAAACAACATTTTCATTTGAATAGCTCTTCACGCTGATTCAGTTGTCAAACTATTTGTGGTCTTCAATCTGTATTGGAATTTGTGGGTAATGTTTCCACGTATATTGGATGGAATAATGCATACATACATACATACATACATAACTTCACGCCAGTTCCCTCGCGGGGTAGGCACGAACAACAGAGTGCCATTTAGGCTTATTCTTACACACCTCACTTGCCTCTTTGACATTCATAACTCTTGTCAATAATGCAGTAATGCTTAAATTTACTTGCAACTTAGTTACGCATAAATTATTATTTATATGTATTTCGTTCTAACAGTCTTAAATATTAAATCGTATAGAAAATGATTAAGACTTTCAATTTCATTTCGGAGCGTGGATAGTAGAATATAATAACAATTTATAATGTTTATGTTACAGTAAGATATCATACGAAACATTTATAGGTTATACCATAGAGAATTGTTACCTTATGTCAGTGACATGGCGATAGTAGACAATCGCTGTATCCGATCATATTCGATTGGGTGAATCGATACACGTTGTTATGCGCAATATACATAGAAGTATGTTACAATATAGACAAGCATGAGTTATATTTTTTATTTAAATCATAAAGTTAACAAAATATTTATACTGTTTATTCTATGTAGGTATATATTATTATTTACAAATTAAATAGTTTTTAAATTAAATTCATAAAATATTCGGGTCGTTTTAGTACATAAATACATACATACATAACTTCACGCCAGTTCCCTTGCGGGGTAGGCACGAACAACAGAGTGCCATTTAGGCTTATTCTTACACACCTCACTTGCAAATCTTGTTTGCTCAAAATGTGGCGTATAAATTCATCAAAATATTCGGGTCGTTTTAGTTTTAACGCAATGTAAGTACGTCGTTCGCACTAAAAATCAGCGTTGTGTCGGATATTATGTCGGCACAGCAACAAGCTGAGTGCAAACCTTGTTTGTTGAAAATGCGGCGTACAAAATCTCAAATATATTTTTTTAAAGATATATGTCAACATTTTTTTTTCTTTCTTTAGTTTTTGATTTATTTGGTCGATGTTATCAGATACTTCTACTGTAAAGATAAATAAATACTAGGCGTGCTGTTGTAGCAACCAGCGTGTACTAGAACCGACAAGTTCGTCTTTTTCCCTGGGGACTTTTATATCCCTTAATATCCAATATATCGACAGTTTATAATCTCAATAGATTTATTCTAAACTAGTGATTTTTACAGTTATCCGGTGACATATGCATACACAGTTCTTTACACAAAACAAAGGTGTCATAAAACCGACACGTCATAACTGAATACATAAAAGACAAACGTAGTGCACTAACAAAAGATTGCTCAAAGCGTGGAACGTCTCTATGCTCTATGCATCATACAATGACTGACTTTCAAACAGTTTGATGGGCCTTGTTTCCACACAGTTTGGTGAGCAAATTTCACGTGCCAATAGATTTTGTCGACTGAATTCAACTGGATACAATGTACAAACGTGTACATAAAAACTTACTCTAGAGAACTTCTTCAAGAGCTATGGGGTTTTGCCTCAGCTGGTGTTGAATATAATCATACCAGACAATGGGTGACAGCATCTTATTGAAGAAGCGTATACCAACCCCCAAGAAAGAGGACAGTACTTTTTGCAATCTAAAAGATGGCAATATCAGTCTATTACAATGCCTGGTGTTGAAATTGGGGCTTTTTCTCCTGACGTCCCTCGCAAGGATGTGGAGAGATTGCAATTGGAGGCGTGTTTGTTTCTGTCTGTCGGTGTATGCAATCCTGCCGTCCAAACTACGGACAGGCTGATCTGGGCCAGCTCTTTCGTAATAAAGTCGACCATATCTGTGAGAACGTTACGCAGTCATCGCACGAAAGCCTTTGACGAGGCTTGTAGTCATATGCGGACTTCGATGGTGCGGTTCAAAACCGAAGCATTTACGCGAAAGCGACATAATATAGTTTTTGATAGGGGAAGCTCCAGATCGCGAGGGAGATTGACGTTATGCATTTACAGAGGCGCTCCGACGGCTCTGCATAGGAATTTATTCTACACGACTTGCAATTTGTTAATATGGACAAGCTTGGCATGGGCAAATACCACACACGCGTATGATCGGGCGGAAACTTATACATTTTTTTTATTGCATGAGTTCAGCTGATGGCTCACCTGATGGAAAGCAGTTACTATTGCGTATGGAAAATTGTAACATAAAAAGTGCTACCAATGTGCTGCCGCTCTCTCAAGGGGGACTGAAACCTGGCCACTGATACCGGAAAACAACTCAAGGTTGTTATTGTGGCATACCCTAGACCAGCGGTGGTAGCCATCCAGATGGACAAATACCCTACCATCTGGCTATGGTTTGTTTTGTCGCTACTTATGGCCTCTCGACCGCAAGAAACTGTATTTTTCCTGCGCTCATGCACGGATAAAGAGAGTAAAGACATCGTCTCTGCTTTTGTGGTCCCAGAGCCGGTCTGAGGCATCGAACTGGCGCTTTTTACCCCGGTGTGAGCGAAGGGGGTAATTACCCCGTAGTAATGTGGTACAGGAGCCGCCTGACATAGGAGTGTCGGCGGCTCGCGTCGGCCAATCTGCGGCGTTCAGTGGCCATCGCAGGCTTCGCATTAGGTTTGTCTGTAGCATGGTGGGCCAGTCTCCGCCCTTAGATGGCCATCTGTGGCATCTTGTGCCCTTTCTACTGCATGACCGTGTTCCGCGACCTTTCAAACATCGCCCTAATCTGTCCATAGACAGCGTGCTAGTAGTTCGTCGTCTGGTACGGGTTAAGTGCCTAATGGTTTATTTAGGTCAGAGAAGTGTATCATAGACATCTAAATGAAGATAGGCCAATCTTACTGCTTAACAAAATACTTGCAAACTTGTTTATCAGTTTCTTGTTAAATTAGATTTGTATATTCCGGCAGTTCTCAACTTGTCAGGCGACAGCGAGAAAGGCGCAAGCAGTCTGCATAAAATTAAACATGGCAACACTGTTCCGTATTTCCGCTTAATCAAGTTACGGAAAAGGTTTTCCAAGGAAAAATAAAAGTAATTATCAGTCAAGTTGGTTTGTGTTCCGTTGTACACAGAAAGAGCTCACAGTGTCTTGAGGTCTGGCAGCTGGTGTTTGCTGGGTTTGGGTCTTAATAGTTTTGATAATCGTTTTGAAACGTCGGAAAAACCAAAATCAAATGCCTTTACCGATGGCTTAAAACCTAGTCTATTGCGTCATAAAACCGTAGTTTTATTATGGCCAGAATCTCCCCTTCAAGGCCGTCAACACTTTGGTGTAGTCAACTATTGTGTTACAAAAAATGTCCATAGGGCTAGTGAGCTGACAACCTATCGGCTGTACCCCTGTAGTGGAACACTTACAAGCCAATAGATGGCGCAGTACAATAATTGATGTCACAAACGTTTTCCGAAACATACAAAGAATATATACAAATTTTCAACTATAACAGATGGGCCTAGTCATGAGAAAAATCACTCACCAAGAAGAAAAGAGTGATATATATCTTTTTGATACAAAGATATATATCACTCTTTTATATCTTTAACTCTTTATCTTTACAGTGAATAGTGTCAGTGTCAATTGCAGACAAGATGAGTTATTATCTGTGAGTGATATACTGATAAACTGATATGAAAAAAATATAAACAAATAGAGTGAAAAAATATAATAAAATTAATTACATTAAAACAAAATTACACCATAAAACTATAGTGTTACGATTTATTTTGGCTTGCTATTATATTCGGTTTCCTCGTTCACTTACTACGCATGCGCAGTGCGCGGGCTAATCATTCTTTCTCTTTTCTTTCTAGTTTCTTCTCATTCGGATCTATAGTCATCGCGTGGAACAGGAATGAACTAAAGAGTTAAAGATATAAAGACACATTTTGAACGCAAGTGATATACAGATCTAATCACTCTTCGCGTCGGATATATATCTTTTGAGTTAATCACTCAGGAGTTACAATGGAGATAAATGGACTTACTTGTAATAATATGAGCTGAGTAACCGGAGTGTCTGCGATACAGGAGCAGCAGTGCGTGTTCTCTTGTTTTATAACTAGATTCACTTGCCACTTATCACTAAGTTCTTGGAACTTGGTTAGTATTATAGTTGGGTGGATATCTTAAATGCGCGCGCGATGCGTGAATGTGTTTACGACGGATCGATTCAGACTGATCGTTGAGACGCGGAAGTGCGGGGTAAATTACTTTTTCGGGGAATCATCGTTCGTTACGCGGTGGCGTGAACATCCTGGGGCCCGGGGAAAAGGTGACGGCTCCCATTTATAGTGCTGACTAAGTGCTGTTGTCGTCGAGGGGAAGACGAGCAATCTTTGTGACTGGTCTCGTTAAGCTGCCATCCTTGGTGCTGAGTTCTACGACTCGGACGACGTCATCCTTTCCGGGCAGAATCTTCTTTATTCTTCCCATCTTCCACTGGAGTCTGGGAAGATTATCCTCCTTTATGAGTACCAGCTCACCAATCTTGGGTCGACTGGTTTCCGTAGTCCATTTAGATCGGGATTGGAGAGTGTGCAGGTAGGATTTCGACCACAAGGTCCAAAATCGCTGAGCCAACGCTTGCACTAAGCGAAAACGTCGTAGGGTTGATGGAGGAGAGGATTCATGGGAATGTTCGGGTAATGCGGTAAGTGGGCGACCTATAAGGAAATGACCAGCGGTTAGGACTTCGAAGTCTGTAGGGTCTGAAGACAGAGGGCAGAGTGGTCGAGAGTTGAGAACGGCCTCAATACGGGCTAAGAGTGTAGAAAATTCTTCAAAGGTCAGATGCTGCTCACCTAATACGCGATAGAGTAATTGCTTAGTAGATTTCACGGCTGCCTCGTGCAGACCGCCAAAAGAAGGAGCTGAGGGCGGATTGAGCAACCATGTGATCTGCTGTGTGGCTAGCTTGTGCGTAATTCTATCATCATTGGCCTTTAAGAAGTTTTGTACTTCTATGAGCTGATTTCTTGCGCCGACATAGTTTGTACCGCAATCAGAGCGAATTAGGGTAGGGATTCCGCGCCGACTAACGAACCTTTGCAATGCCGCAAAAAAGGCGTCCGTAGAAAGTTCCGAGACAGCCTCTAAGTGCACTGCCTTGGTGGCGAGACAAACGAAAACACAAAAGTAGCCTTTGAGAAGTTTGGCATTGCGTAGAGTACTTGATTTAATTAGGAATGGTCCGGCAAAATCCGTGGACACTTGACTAAACACCGGTTGTGGGCTGACTCGATCAGCCGGTAGGTCGGCCATAAAAGGGGGATTCGGCTGAGCTCGATGCCTAAAACAGCGTACACATTTAAAGACACGGTGACGAATGACTCGCCTTCCAGATAAAATCCAGTATTGTTGACGGAGTAGTGCGTGTAGTGTATCTGCGCCCGGGTGGCAGTGTATAGTGTGGAAATGATCTATAATTAGGTCCACAAGGGGGCTTGAACTGGGTAAGATGAGGGGATGTTGTGTGTCATATCTAAGGGCTGAGTTGGACAAGCGCCCTCCTACTCTAAGAAGACCATCCTTGAGAAAGGGCGAGAGGCGTTGTATTCGCACTGTACATAATTTGTTAGTTTGCAGTCGGTGGATGTCTTCAGCGAACATATTTTGTTGGACTGAGCGTACCCAGTGTAAGAGCGCTTTCTTACGTTCGTCTACGGTAATGGGACCAACGATGCGAGAGTGAGAAGATACCAAGCAATTGTGTGCAAAACGTTTAATACATGCGGTTACGCCTACAAGTGTGTCTAAGGAGCTGAATCTCGTGAGTAAATCCGTGTCTAGATCAGGAACCGCGATGTGAGCTACCATTTTTCTTGGTTTTAGACCAGGCAGTACGTGATGACCCAAAGCAGGGGGCATCGTGGGCCAGGTATCAGGTGGGGCCTTGAGCCAAGTAGGCGACCACCATAGGTCATAGGCTAAGAGTTCCTGTGCTGATATTCCCCTGCTAGCACAGTCGGCAGGGTTAAGAGCTGAGGGTACATGTCTCCAAGTGGGGTTACATGGATTGGCTGCAATGGCAGAGACTCGATTGGCCTCAAAGACCTGTAGGGATTGAGAAGGAGTTTTAAGCCAGGCGAGTACGATAGTACTGTCTGACCAACAAAAGTGTTGCTGAATGGTAATGTGGGCAGAAAGTTGAACAGAGACGCGAGAAATGAGCAGCGAAGTGAGGTGTGCAGCTGAAAGTTCCAGCTTTGGTATAGTCTGTCGGGTTTTAATGGGGGCTACCTTGGATTTAGAAACAAGTAGTCTGACGTGTACCTGACCCGTGATATTCGTTTCATGAAGATAGACTGCGGCTGCATATCCGGATTCGGATGCATCGGCAAAACCGTGTAGGGTGTAGGTGGAATCTTTGCTGGTGCAAATTGTTCTGGGGAGTCGAAGAGCAGAGAGTAGAGGTAAGTCTTCAAAAATGTGCTGAAATTGAAATGTGACATCATTGGGAGCCGATTCATCCCAGTCTAACTTTAGAGTCCATAGGTGCTGAATGAGCAGTTTTGCGCGGAAAATAACTGGGCTGATCCATCCACTAGGATCGTATAAACGAGCGATGGTACTGAGTATTGACCTTTTGGTAAATTTTTCCAGTGTAGGTACCGAAATGTGATATGTAAATTCGTCCGTTTGGGGTATCCATTGCATACCAAGTACCTTGATTGCATTGGAGTCGGGTACAACATCAAAATCCTTAGGTATGTCACATTGATCATCCGGGAAGCGTTCTAAAAGCTGACGAGAATTTGAGGTCCACTTTCGCAAATGAAATCCCCCTAGGGCTAGTAACTCAATGAGTTCAGTCTGCAGAGCTATTGCCTTGTCAACTGAATCATGCCCAGTCAGAATGTCATCCACGAATATGGAGTGCGTAAGAACCTGTGCAGCCTGGGGAAAACGGTGACCTTCATCAGTGACCAGCTGTATAATAGATCGATTGGCGAGGAAGGGGCTGGGTCGTAGGCCATACGTGACAGTGGACAGGGCGTAAGTGAGCAGAGGTTGATCTGGAGAAGAGCGCCATAGAATGAGTTGGAACCGTCTGTGGTCTGGATGAACTAGTATATTTCTAAACATCATCTGGATGTCTGTACTAAAGACCACTTTGTGAGTACGAAAATTTAGAATGATGTCAGTAATATCACGTTGGAGCGGTGGGCCAGTGTGCAGACAGTCATTAAGACTGACACCATTAGAGCTCTTACAGCTGCCATCAAAAACCGTGCGAAGTTTTTCAGAGTTGGCTTTGAAGATGCCATGATGCGGGACGTAAAAATGGTCTTTTCCTTTGAATGTGCTGGGGTGACAAAGAGCCATGTGGCCCATGTCAATGTATTCCTTCATGAAGTCGATATATTTTGAGCGGAGGGTAGGATCTCTTTGGAGTTTGCGCTCCAAATTAAGGAATCGTCGTAGTGCAATAGCGTGGGTTGCACCGAGCTTAGGTGCCTTTGTAAGAAAGGGAAGGGATACTATGTATCGCCCTGTGGGATCACGTGTGGTGGTAGAACGAAAGTTCTCCTCACACTCGTCAGAGGTTGAGTTGTCCTTTGATTGCACTTCTTCGACTTCCCAGAATCTCTCCAGAGCGGAGTGTATTTCTTTATTTGAGTGTTGGGGTTGTAAACAGTCAATATTTACTAGTGCTGAATTAACTTGAGGCTCAGGCTTTGTGTAGTTTGGATTGATAGGACCTAAAAGAGCGAAATTGAAGATCGTGCCGAAGGCTATTGGCCTGCCGGGGCCTAAAAAAATTTTGTTACCATCCAAAATTTGGCCCAAAGCGCCGATTGGGCTGAAATAAGAGGGGCTAAAAATAACTGTCTGATTTGTGAGCGGGTGGTGATGTGGGGTAACTCTAGTATCATATCTATAAACCTATCAATGAGAACTCGGCGATTTTCGTAGCGATTGGCAAGTGTTGTCATCGCTACATCGTAGTTCTCATCGGTAACCTTGAGGTGTGATACCATACTGAGAGCTTCTCCGGAGAGGCAAGAAAATAAATAGTGTAATTTAACTGCACCTGACAAATTACCGGCAGTGTCCGTAAGGCTTTTGAAAATAGTTATGAAAGATGGCCAATCCTCAAGCTTGGAAGAAAATTTGGGTAGATCTATTTTGGGCAGAACAGTAGACGTGGAGAATGTGGGCGAGCTTGGTTTGATGCTTGAGCTGATGGTGATGTTTGCCACCAAAATTTTTTCATATGCTTCTATAGCCGAGGTGTAGTAGTCAAAGTACCATTTTTCCACTTTGTCGTCAAGGTCTTTAGAGTCCAAGATCTCATAATATACTGTATCCAACTTGCCCTTTATATCGTCCAATTTTGTAAAGCGCCCTATGAAATCGTTTACACTATACTTTTTGTCTCCTTTTAATATAAGGTTAGCTATCTCTAATAGGGAAGTTATGTACTTATGGGTTTGCATAAAGATGGCAGATTGCGATTTGGTAGGCATGACGATGAGAAGTGCACAATAAGAAAAGGAAAAGCAAACGAAAAAAAAAAAAAAAAAAAAAATTTTTTTTTTTTTTTACTAATGCTAATAAAGAACACGCAAGAAAGCAGCCAGAGAAACGTAAAAAATACGAAATAAATAAAAATGATTAGGAAAAAAAATATATATCAAACTGTCGTGTGCGCTGAGTCTTAATAAACACGAAGCTATATATAAGCTATAAAAGTTGCACGGCAAGCTAACCACACCGAGTGAAACGAATATAATATTCAATATTATTATATCGATCCGATATCACGTTTAGTGCAAGTATTCGAGAATAGGTGTGCTGAATAAAGTACAGAATACGTACTCGAGGTTATATTAACCTACCTACGTACCAAAAAATAGTTATCGTGTAGCAATTTGCGTAATTATCTGAGGAATGTGGAATGGGTATTTAAATATATAAGGGCAGAAGTAATATGTTTATAAGAAAACAAAAAAGAAAAAACAAGGGCAGAAAACGGGTAAATGGGTAGATTGATAATGATTGTTTATTTAACTTTTTAGGTATGCGAAAATTTACAATTTGGTTTGAATTAACCATAAAATGGTAAAATACGGTTGTTGCAGACTGTATAAATAGGTCGCCAGTTGGAATATTCGGTTCGAAAGACCATATGATCTGGCCGATTGCCAGATTTCAAGGGTGCAAGGGTAAGAGGGAATGGAGATAAATGGACTTACTTGTAATAATATGAGCTGAGTAACCGGAGTGTCTGCGATACAGGAGCAGCAGTGCGTGTTCTCTTGTTTTATAACTAGATTCACTTGCCACTTATCACTAAGTTCTTGGAACTTGGTTAGTATTATAGTTGGGTGGATATCTTAAATGCGCGCGCGATGCGTGAATGTGTTTACGACCGAACTTATAAGCTTGTAATTAGCCTATTATAGTCCAACACAGTTGTCACTAAAACGGTAGCTTAGATTGTTTTCTAATGCTGCGGTACTTTGTGTCCCGGGTCTCCCGCGGGAACTTCACGTCAAGCGTGGATGAAGTCGCGGGCATATCCTAGTAATGTAATAAAAAAACATACTTCAAACTTTATTTAAACCAATTTAAATAAAAGCTTAAATTATTTCAATGTTAGAAGAACAATTAATTCTAATATAATTTGTAAATCGTTCAGAGCGATCTTTGTAACAAAGTGACTGTTCAAACTCCCAATCAATGCCGTTACCAAGACGACTGTTCTCTTGTTCAAAGTACGTCACTCCCATAAACTCTTATAACAAGTGCCGTCGAAATCCGAGTCACATTTTAATGAAAATTTCCCATTAATTGTTTTTGACTTTCATCTGTTCTTTGATTAATTTATTAAAAGACTAGAATATGCTAGCGAAGCTTCATCGGCTTTTTCATGGCAATAAATGGCGATAAAACGCTTCCGCATCACTTTCTTCTTGGCTATGTACATCTATTCCAACGACGTCATTTATCGGGATAAAAAATATCCTGTGTCGTCGAGTTTTTTTGAAATCCATTGAGTAGTTTTCATGTGATTCTCTCTCTAATAGACAGACAAAAAGTCTAAACTTGTATTTTTGGAACCTGCCGGTCCGAATTAGTCCCATGTTTTTTGCCTTGTTTAATAAAATCATCTTACAACTCAATCTCGCTACATACATTTTATACTAAAAATATTATTACTATACAGTCAGATAAACATTGGACAGCCGGACGGACATCTCGATTCCATAAGGGTTTTTGCCAATATAGGCATGGAACGCACATAAAATTAAAATAAGCTTGGCGACACACCTACAGAACAAACCGTGTGAAAAAGTTCCTACTCGCGCGAAAATAACTTATGACACATCAGCAGAATTCCGCCGCATACAAATTAGCGCCGATCCTTCGGTCACCGAAATTTCCACGCTCTACGTAGCTGCAGTTCTTACAATTCATGAAGGCAAGCGAGCTTTACTTGTGATATACGTTTCTATGTGTGCATAAGACTAAATGCACACTATCAAATGACCGTTTAGACTGATCTAAATTGATCCAGCTACTGACTTGGGGAGTGGACTGAATTCAAAATATCAATCGGGAATATTGAATTCAGCACTCATTTGGTAGCTCCTTTTTTTTACAGGCGGGGGAAATGCTATTTACGCACAATACCGGGTCCTTTGCAAGGGATTAGACCATAGTTGATCATGGAAGCATTCCCAGAAGGGGCAATCCAAACAATAATCAACCGGCTTGTGTGGAGACTCGAGCCCAAATGGCTAATACCCACTAAAACCACCCTCCTCCGATGCCCCGCGCTTATGGCAGGAAAGGCATGAAACTTAGAACGTAGTTACGCCCACGCCGATTCTAGCGCAATAAGTGCCTGAGAAAGCCCCTGGAAGAGCTCACTCACTTCAACGACAGAGGTGAAGACTCCTCTGCTCCCTTGATGCATGAGAGTGGTATTATTCATTTAGTAGCTCTGTACTGACATGACATGATATGTAAAATTATCTCCAGAAGGTTGTCTGGAAGAAATCGCTGTTAGGGATAAGACCGCCGATTGTACTAGTTATATGATTGTTAACTCATGTGTATTATTTTCTTGTGTGCAATAAAGAATATTCTATTCAATTCTATTCTACTGACTACAGTCAGCACTGGCTTCCTTCTAATTTGAAGTCAGTAGATGGATCAATGTAAATTAGCTTTGACGTCAGTCACACACACTGTGGAAATGTGCTTGTACACATTCAACCGCGAGGAAAGCCGGTCTAGTTTTAGAAATGATATGACCAATGATCTAACAATAAGGGATGCCGAAGATCGCGCGAAGTGAAAAAGACTAAATAGAAAGCTGACCCCGGTCTATGAAGGGGATGCTCTGAACCCATCTGGAATTTAACATTATTTTTAAAAGATTTCTGATATGAAAGTGTTATATGTTCACTTTCTGTGTAAAGTAACTAAGTATATACCATGGGATCCTGAAATCTTTCCCGAGAACTATCAACATTGTTGGCGCCATTTATTTCCCAGTTAGCAATTGTGCCTTGGGTTTATAGCGTCTTGCAACCCCCGCATGTTTTATCCGTGCAGGAACGGAGAAAGAATACAATTTCCTGCGGCCAGGCGGCCTGTCGTAAGAGGCGACTAAACAACCCACAGCCAGGTGGTAGGGTATTTGCTCGACTGGATGGCGACCACCCCTGGTCTAGAGTATGCCGCCATAACAACCTTGTGTTGTGTTCCGGCATTAGTGACCAGGTTCCAGTCTCCTTTAAGAGAGCAGCAGCACTTTTGTAGCACCTTTGGTGTTGCAAATGTCCATAGGCGATGGTAACCGCTTTCCATCAAGTGGGCCGTCTGCCTGTCTGCTGAACTCCTGTAATAAAAAATAAAAAAAAATGTTGCCACCGCCCGCTCTGCGCGTGAGTCAGTACGTTGCCAAACGCCACGCTACCGCGACGCACGCGATGTAGTATCGCACCCGCCTTTATAACCACACATAATAAGTTATTGAAGATTTCCGCGTCCAGTTAGTTACTAGGACATTCACCTCAACCAATATATAAATTTAAGTGGAAAGTGGATCTGCGTCCTTTGCGCCCCGGAGCTCGTGTAGAAGGACCTTGCCATCTTTGTGTATCGCCACGTGATAAGCAGCGGCAGACCCCCTGAACCAGCGCTGTCGTGGGTTGGTGGCTGACTGCGAGGTAAGTGCAAGATTCTATATTATCCAGACATCAGTTCTTAATTCGGGAATGAGGGATGGCCATATATTGAGCACATAATCCCCTACTCGCGTAGATTGCCTGATTGCGTCTCCAAACACTATACACTAATGTAAACTGAAACTAAAATATAGATACCTATATACAGGAGCACAGTACTTACACGATAGATATATGTATACATATAATCATATTTCAAGGTTTGGTTCGCCGAATGGGCAATTCTGTTCATTTATGTACGTAATAGGAACCCGCTACAAGAGCTCACAGAACTTCCGAGTCCCATGTAAATTAGTTTTAATTAAGGGCGCTTACGTCTTTAGGTATTATTATATATTGTTACGTAATAGTTTGTGGTTAATGATAGAGAATAATAAGGTGTGGTCTTTATAGATTAAAATCAATTTGCGATTTGAGCATAAAATGTTCATATACAAAAGGCAATACGAGTAAGAAAACTTGTATTCAGTCTATTTTGGAAGAAAACCATTACGTTTGTGTCGTAGTGTGTGTAATTTGACTTTTGTCGTTGAATTTTAAAACATGAAATATAACATGGAATTTGTATTTTACTAATAAATCTATTTGTAAATATTAAAAAGAGAGAGAGAGAGATATTGGAAAAGGCAAATTGGTTTCCCAATTAAACAAGAAATTTAATTTTGTATATAGTTGTGTTTGCGATTAATGCAACTACTTCATTTCATAAAACCTATATTGTTATAAATCACTCACCTTACATACTTCTAACATAAAATATCATATAATTTCTCTAAAAACTAAAAAATATATAAAAGCCTGTGAAATAATTAAATATACCTATAAATATAAATCGAAAGCAAGTTTCATTTAATAGAATACCAAATCAAGTTGTAACTATTGTGAATCAGTTTCGACGCTCGACGACGGCCGCTGTCACTGCATTCGCATTTAGCATTCGCTCGACCAGCACTGTTCACTAGTCAAGATATGGGGTATTTTCGATAAATTGCATTATTACTGTTCTGTAGCGAATTAATGAAAACGTTTGTCATCAATACAGAATACTTTGTTATATTAAGTTGTTATATATTGTTACGAGTTGCGGGACTCGAATTAAAATGCCGTTAGATTTATTAGAACTCTACAAACATGTATAACACAGGTACAAGTATAACCGAACACAACAAATCCAATCGTAATGCAGAAGGTCGTAATTCAATAAAACGCGCAAACGTGCAAAGCCCGTCACTAATAGATTCCCGAATGTACACACGTCTCGCCTTGATCGTGGTTCTCGCTCGACTGCCCCCACTCTCCATCAAGCCGTCGTTTTATACCTAACAAATACAAATGTGCCCGTATCGTAGTCGAAGTAATCCGAAACACCTGGCTAATGATTCGCCCGCAAGCGACCATAAACGAGTACTATAAAACAATGGGCTGTCCTCTAGAAACGTATGCCAATAAATAAGTAAACAAAAGAAGACGATCATAAAGGAATTACAAGTAGTTCAAATGCCGACAGGTAATAAAATATGTTTTTACAGATATGCAGGTGGATTTTATCCGGGCGGCCCGTCGTAAGAGGCGACAAAACAACCCACAGCCATGTGGTAGGGTATTTGCCCGACTGGATGGCTACCACCCCTAGTCTAAAGTATGCCGCCATAACAACCTTGATTTGTGTTCCGGCATTAGTAACCAGGTTCAAGTCTCCCTTAAGAGAGCAGCAGCGCATTTGTAGCACCTTTGGTGTTGCAAATGTCCATAAACTTTTTGACAATAGGAGCCTTGATTGATATTTTCTTTAAAAAAGAATAAAATGCAAAATTTGATTTACGAATGCGTTTTTGCTGGCCAATTGTTACTCCATAGTATCCTTCACGACTATGACTAAGTATTTTCATAAATCAGTCAATTTTTCAGCGAAAGACTTAGATAAAAATCAAGGTGAATGGAAACCATCACGCTCGATCGCCTCTTTATAAAGATTGAAAGGTTGTCTTCGAAGTAATCGCCTCCAATTAGGCAAGGAAGGATTCAGTGCTTCCAAATAACGGCCCCTCCTCACAAAACTCCATCTTGGCGCCGAGATTGACTGTTATTTAGGCTATCGATCTCGTGGAAAGACGGCTTTATTAGTATGGCTATAGAAACGGCGACCAACCGCTCATCTTTACTTTATATATTAATATTTATTATTATATTGCGAGAGTGTGTATGAATGTTTGCTACTCAATCTCACCAGAACGGCTGAATAGATCTGGATGACATTTGGCACAGATTATAGTCTGAAATAGCACATAGTGCGGGCGCGATGCGATGACCGGGAGAAGGCAAAGTGACGTGGAAGAAGAAGCAAGGAAAGAGTGATTTACCTCGCCACACTGCAGCTCGTCCCCCGGAGGATATGGTTATGAGTATTAAATGAGGTTATAACAGTTTATTTCTTTATTGTGTCCCAAGAATCGTTATATATGTATTGACAGTGACAGCACTGACACTAGAAAGAAGAAAGAAGAAAGAAAAAACGTTTATTTGGTCATCACACAACGAGACATATAGCAATGAATGAATTGTACGGTGATATATACCAAAAAGTCTCGCAATGGTACCAAATAGGTGCAGTTCAGCATTTGCCAGGCAACAGGTGCCTGACGCTGGTTTTCAACTGCACCCTGGGAGGGACGGATGTTGCACTGCTATTTATATATATATGTACATATATATAGCGTGAATAATATAAGTTACATACATAGATATACATACAATTAAAATAAACATATTAATAATTAGTACACAGAAAATTAGAAACAAATATTGTGGGGATGCCGATAAAATAAATATTAATTATACATGATACACACGGTATATATGAAATGTCAAATACATATTTATAAACAGAATAGTATAGTAGAGGCAGAAGACAAAAATTATAATATATAAGAAAGATTGACATTGACGTTCTCTAGTTTCCGTTGCTCATCTGAGAGGTAGTTCTTTAAGTTCTTGCGAAAAGTGATAGTTGACTGATGTAATTGTCTTAAAGGTGGTGGTATACTGTTCCATATCTTAGATGCAGCATAACGGAAGCTACCTCTAAAGCATGTCAATTTATGTAACTGAAACGCTAGTTGGCGGGAGCATTGTCTACCTTTGACTACCCCTCTGGCTACACAGCTGAGCTTATTATACAAGTACTGCGGCTCTTTGTAATTAAGGACACCAAAGAGAAGGCAAGCCACTAGCTGAATATATCTCTTGTTTTGTGCATTCTTCATTTAAAAGTTTATTCTTTTCTTCATGGCGAGGATGGGGAGGAAGAATTTATAAGGAGGTGTCCCTCGGCGCAATCGCATAGGGTACTTTTAATTCCAGAAAAATGTACGGTTCTCATGAGATAATATTAACGTTGATATATACCATAAAACCAATACGATTGTATTTTGAACGAGTATGTGCCAGCGAAACTTCGTTCGTGTTTATATGACGACGACGTCTTTGTTAGTGAATTGTAACGGCGGCACCAAAAAACACGACCCCGACCGTATTTAGCCTACATCCGTCAACATATTATATATAGTTCAAAATAAACTTAAGTATCACTTTCTATTTTTCACTATTTTACATACATACATATTATCACGCCTGTTTCCCATGGGGGTAGGCAGAGACTATAGATCTCCACTTACGACGATCTTGACAAACAACTTTCGCTTCATCTACTTTCATTAACCTCTTCATACATGCACGTTTATTTGATATGCTTTTTACCTGACCTCGTTGTAACGCTTCTGTTATTTGATCATGGTGTGTACGTCGTGGTCTATTTTATCTATTGTCACTATTTTAGGCAAAAAAATATTATTATCAGTTTTATTTCGGTCCAAATTGGACCTGTTTTTAATCATCGGTCTTATTGACTCTCTAATCTGTGCTGCATAATGTAGAACTCGTATCTCATTCTCTCATTTCCTGCGGCCGGGAGGCCTGTCGTAAGATAGCCAGTAACCCACAGCCAGGTGGTAGAGCCCATTTGCCCGCCTGGATGGCTACCATCCCTGGTCTAAAGTATGCCACCATAACAACCTTGAGTTGTGTTCCGGCATTAGTGGCCAGGCTACAGCCTCCCTAAAGAGCAGCAGCGCATTTATAACGTCTTTGGTGCTGCAAATGTCCATAGGCGATGGTGACCGCTTTCCATCAGGTGTGCCATCCGCCTGTCTGCTGAACTCCTGCAATAAAATTTCGCAAGCTTCGTCCTATAGATTTATGTATTTATCTCTTTTTAGTGTCGCACTTTCGTTTCATCGAGTTTCAAATCACGATTCCAAAGAAGTTTTTTATCATGTTGCTGTTTTAATCGCTGTAAGTTCCATTCTAGTAGCTCCAACTAATATACAAGTCTAAGTGTGTGCTCTAGACGTTTGGCTCTTGTTCTACCGGCGAATTGTTGCCTGTTGATTGCTGCCACTCGAAACAATTCATGTAAACTGTTTGCGTTCTAATGTATTGAACCAAGCTCCTGTATTTTAAGGATGCTTCGGAATTTATTGGAAAATGTTTTCTTTGTTGTTCTAACGGTAATCGCTATGTGCTTTAGAACTATAAAATCTGAAAATAATTATTTCCTGTTTATAACGTACTAGCTGCGCCCCGCGGTTTCCCCCGCGTGGTAATGGAAAATCGTTATATTTTGGATAATTCACACTATATCTTTATAAATTATAGCCTAGGTATTATTCTGATGTGTAAGCTATATTATTGTAAAGTTTCATCAAAATCCATTCAGTAGTTTTAGCGTGAAAGAGTAACAAACATACATCCATACATTCTTACAAACTTTCGCGTTTATAATATTAGTAGGAAGTTTAGGGCTTATGTACTTATATTTCGATTTTTTTATTTTTTATTATAGGAGTTCAGTAGACGGCCCACTTGATGGAAAGCGTTACCATCGCCTATGGACATATGCAACACCAAAAGTGCTACAAATGCACTGCTGCTCTCTTAAGGGAGAGTGGAACCTGGTCACTAATGCCGGAACACAACACAAGGTTGTTATGGCGGCATACTCTAGACCAGCAGTGGTCGCCACCCAGTCGGGCAAATACCCTACCACCTGGCTGTGGGTTGTTTTGTCGCCTCTTACAACAGGCCGCCCGGCCGCAAATTATATTCTTTCTCCGTTCCTGCACGGATACAGTATATGGTTAAGGTTTGAATGTTGAACACACCATGAATTGTGTTCCGGCATTTGTGATCAGGTTCCAGTCTCCCTTAAGAGAGCAGCAGCGCATTTGTAGCACCTTTGTTGTTACAAATGTCTATAGGCGATGGTAACCGCTTAACATCAAGTGGGCCGTCTCTCTGTCTGCTGAGCTCCTGAAATAAATAAAAAATACCCTAAAAATAATATGACAACTTTTATTAATATAAAATGTTTGAAATACATATTTCATTTCTATTTGATGTTCAAGTTCATTGAGTTACACCTAGGTACGTAGCGTTGTGTTAAATTTAACTCTATTAGTTACATAAAACTATCAATTAACTTACTCGAGTTACATATTAAGATCAATTAATTGGACTCGATCTTCAACATTGTCTCGACCTTAGAATTGTCACTGTAACAGCTGTCAGGGGGATAAATCTAAAATTAAGAACTATAATAATATATCATTCATCACGCGAAACGATAGATTTGAATTTTGAATGCCCCGTAACGTAGATAAGCAATGAATATCGTTTTTGACACGGGTGTTAACCCAGGTTAAGGCTGTCTGTCCATTGATTTGCGAGCGTGTCATGCTCGCGAAAGAGGGGGCGGAACGGCAGCGTGAGCGGACATCCTTGCTCCGATCCCGTCAAAGGAGGACGCAACGGCGCTGGAGGGCCAGCTTGGACCTTCGGCCATCGTGACTTTCCCCTGGTGAAACGTCTCCCTACTCCCGTGGGGCGAGTTACAGATAGCCCCACGCAACGAGAGCATGATGTTGCTGGGGTCAACAGAAGTTCCCTGACAGTGGATGAGGCCGATAGGCCACCGCTTGCCAGGGTAGCGGAAAGGCTATGCCATATCTTCGTAGCCCTGGCATTAACCCTTAAGACAATTGTCGACATACTTATCAATATACCAAAAAGCCGCAAGACTAATGTCTGCGATAAACTGAACTTTTTGAATCATTACAACCTCATTTCATTACTTCATAATATTATTATAAATCACACATGTCACTCGCCTTACATACGTCTATCATAAATATTACTAATAAATAATATATATAAATTATAAACATAAAAAGCTGTAAAATACAAAATATACAAGTGAAAACAACACAGACTTTTAAATTTAATATATTAACAAAACAACTAACACTATCACTATCTCGTAATATACCAAGAAAATATACCCATTTCATACAAATCATACAACTCCTATATAAACAGAGTGAGACAACAACACAATTAACAATCACGTGCACAAACGCAATCTGCACTCTCATTGCGGACACATATGTGCTAATAATGAGCTAAAGGGTAAGGGCGAAGGAAGGAATACTGAAGGATTTTAGTGGGTATCTCTAACTGTGGCATGGCAATAGCATTTTTAGTTTTCTCTAGGGATGCTAGTGCCACCTCGACCTGGCGTATCCCACACGCCCGCCGCGATTTTCCCCAATTCACTGCGCGGCTGATGGCCCACAATGGGGTTTCCTCTCGTTATGAAAAAATGTCTGTCCACTGAAGCCGAGCGAGGCTGCGGAGCGGAGAAATGGTGTAAAATTGACCGGATTACAAAAAATTGCGTCAACGGACAGGCAGCCAATACTATCTGTTTTTTTATTATTTATTATTAACTACTCTACGGACTCGAGTTCCGTACCCTTTTTTACGACTTAATTTCTAGATTTAATTTTTTGAATTTAACACGCTTATTAATTATTTTGGTTCTTGTGTGTGACATTAATTTATTGATTTTTTGTGTTGAGGTGTATGTATCTTACGAATAACTTATTATATTAATTTATTCTAGTTTTAATACTAAACTTATACTAATGTAGAGTGTATCTGTTACATGCTGGTGTTGTGAGGAATACAATAGTATACCAATAGGTTAATATTTCTTTTCTCCGCTCCGCAGTCTCTCCGCTTCAATGGATAGGCAGCCTAAGAGGTAACAAAAAATAATGGTGCTATAAATAAAAATGACTTTCTCTAAACAACATCTTATGTTAGAGACAGGTTGCCAGCGTGGGATGTTAAATACGTACACAATAGGTATTTGACAATGAACTATTGCAGGGAGGGATCTATTGGTGCCAACAATGGGGACGATTCATAAGGAATTTTCATAATGGACTACTGTACGGTAACAATGGCACGTGTTATTGAATTTTTTTTTTGTCTATAACTAATTTATAATTATAATTTTTAGGGTTTTTACTCTTTAATTTATAACCACTTGCCAGGGAATTTGACATCACTCCCCGTGAAATAAATAAATCTATAAAGATAAATAAATTGAAGTGTCTGTTTGTAATGTCAAAATTAAAATGTGAAAAAATCAAAGCGTAGATAATTCGGACCAGGTGATTTCGAAGATATAATTTTTAGATTTTTTGTCTGTCAGTCTGTCTGGATGTTCCGGCTGTTTCACTAGAAGATAGCTGATGTTTATAAGGAGTAACTTAAGTTACTTATTTTTAGGGTTCTGAGAAAAAAAAATCTACGCAGACGAAGTTGCGGGCACAGCTAGTAAATGAATAATCGGCAGACAAACACACATATTTGTATATCCTCAAATTAAGCAAGCTAGGAAGTCGTGGTAGCGTAATGGCTAGTGCACGCGTCCTAAACTCAAAGGGCGCGGGTTCAATCTTGGCCGGAACGCATGCACCACTTAGGCAGTTTTCTGACCTAATGTGCACATTGTTATAATTACCACGTGCTAACAGCGGTGAAGGAAAATATCGTGATGAACCTGCACATCGTGATAACCGATGTGTCAAACCCGCCAAGCCGCCTTGGACAAGCGTGGCGAGTATACTGTCCGTTCTCCTACAGTGGAAGGCCCGAGTCCAGCAGTGGGACAGTTATGGGCTGTTATTATTTATTATATTATAAGCAAGCTATGCTTGTGTTACGGGTAATATACAACGAAATAGTCTGTGGCCGATCCCAGACACCCAGACCATAGTAAATAACGGAGAAAATTCGTTTCCAAAATTTAATATACTAGGAATCGATCACGGAGCAATGTTGCAGTGAAGTAGGCCAGCAAAGGCTTATCCCGCTCAACCACAGTAGCCGAAACAATTTAAAATTAGTAGAGTAACTAAGTGACATACGCATGGCATTTTATACGACTGAGGAATATTTTAATTTTAAACGGACTAATAAAAAGTAGGGTAATATTACTAAATAAATTGACTAATACTAAATAAATTGACTGATACCAAATAAATTTGCTGATACTAAATAAATTGACTGATACTAAATAAATTGACTAATACTAAATAAATTGACTAATACTAAATAAATTGACTGATACTACATAAATTGACTAATACAAAAGAAATTGACTAATACTAAATAAATTGACTGACACTAAGTAAATTGACTGATACTAAATAAATTGACTAATACTAAATAAATTGACTGATACTAAATAAATTGACTAATACTAAATAAATTGACTGACACTAAATAAACTGATTGATACTAAATAAATTGACTGATACTAAATAAATTGATTGATACTAAATAAATTGACTGATACTAAATAAATTGACTGTTACTAAATAAATTGACTGATACTAAATAAATTGACTGATACTAAATAAATTGACTGATACTAAATAAATTGACTGATACTAAATAAATTGACTGATACTAAATAAATTGACTGATACTAAATAAATTGGCTGATACTAAATAAATTGAATGGGGTGCCCCGTATATGGTGGAGGATCGAGATGGAATGCTTCTTCGTCTCAAAAGAAGATCTTCCAGCGCGGTTGTTGTTGTTCTTTGTAGGCCTAGACCCAGCTGTTATTGTTGAAAATTTTTATATATACGTTCCGGGAAATGTTTGCGACCTCAATTATTGCACAGCCCCATCTATTGGCTTGTAAGTGTTACACTACAAAATAAATTGACTTAAATACAATACAATTGTTAAAAATATTGTCTTAATTTAACTATTTTATACTTAATATATAATTGACAGATACAATAAATTGAATACCAAGTAATTATTGTAATTATAATAATGTCATACTCAATAATATCATCAAAACCATAATATGTATATGTAATCATAAGGACTAATGGCCTGTAACCAAAAGTACAAACATATTGTATACCTGTCAAAGGCGAAACATGTAACTTGTACCATTTAGTATAACGTCTATAAAAATGTTCATGTTTCAAACAAATAATTACTTTCACTTTCAAATTCAAATTCAAATTTTTTATTTAACCAAACTTCTCATTACATGACAGCTATAACAAAAGAATGTGCTAAGTTACGTTATCCTGGTTGTCACGTTCTGAGCGAGATATGGCTCCTAAAGAACCCTGCACTAGGCAAAGCCTGTATCGCAGGGATCATATAATTTATATATACATAAAATGAAACATTATTCAATACATATTTATAGTATGGAAGTGTGAGCGCTTGAGTGTGTTCCGTCTGTGTGCGTGCATTCGTGTGTGTGTGTGATTGTGTGTGTGTGATTGTGTGTGTGTGATTGTGTGTGTGTGTGATTGTGTGTGTGTGTGTGTGTGTGCATGTATTTGTATATATTTAAGACACAATACGCAGTAGTTCTTCTGTTTGAAAGTAACTAAGAGAATGTAAGAGTTTAAATGTAAGCGTTTTTGCCTGTTTTATTGTTAATCTAATAATTTTACCTTTGCTTAGCTTAGCTATACTGTTGTATATAAAAGGATACCTGAACGCGGGAAATCGCTGTGCGAAAGATGTTTTGACTTGAGGTATAGGAATATTAATTCCTCGACGTTTATTTTCGCTGTTTGGTTTTATGTCTTGTGATAATCGATTAATTTTCAACGGGACTTTTTGGATATACAGCTGGCGTACACTCAAAACTTCAGCTTCAGTATATAGCTTACTAGTACAATAGCGGAACGGCTTCTTCATCATTACTTTCAGCACGGACTATTATTTCCAGAATTTTAGAAAAAATGGGCAATAATGAAATAGGCCTATAGTTTTCGGGCGTATTTTTCAGCGTATAGGAATGAGGTTTGACTTTGAGAATCGGTTTTCATATAAAGGCCCCGTTTGGGAATGTTATGAGGAATGATAATACGAGATTAATTTATAAGCGTTACGTCTCTTTTTGAAATGAAACTCGTTTAGAATCGTTGTGATTTGAAACTAGATGAAACGAAAAAGAGATAAACATATAAATCTGTAGGACTAAGCCTGCGAGAGAATGAGATACGAGTTTTACATTGTGCAGTACAGATTAGAGAGTCAATAAGACCGATGATTAAACATAGGTCCGAATTGGACCGAAATAAAACTGAAAATATTTTTTTGACTAAAACAGTGAAAAATTTAAATACTTAAGAAGTTTATTATTAACGGAATTATATTTATATTTATAAAAGTTTAGAGAAGAATTATGTGTGGGTATATTCTCTGAAGTTTCACTTCTACTGTGTGTGAACTGCACACACACACATACACATATTTTTTCTTTTAAACCACGCCTGTTTTAGAGCGAGCATAACAAAAAATATATATTCAAATCAATCAGGCCGTCTTTGTTAATTAATTTAAGTGTTAATCTACATATTAACGTTCACCTCTTTCTTTCAGGTACTTGGATATTACTTATATGCTTTTAATCTTTAATGGTAAATTTCAGAAACAAATGTTCTCCGTTATTTATTATGGTCTGGGATCGACCCCACAGAAGTCCGTTGTATATTGCCCATAACACAAGCGTAACTTGTTTAATTTGTGGATATACAATATGTGAATTTGCTGTCAAATTTAAAAAAAAAATTGTGTGTGTTTTATTTTTTGCTGGTTAAATCGTTATCTGTCTGTTTTTTTTGTAACCGTCTTTATTCGGCCGCATTCGGCCGCTGTCGCCGCGCACACGTGCACATGTTTTTTAATGTTTAAGGAGTAAACTCCACTCGTGCATCGGAGCTGACACACACATTTTTTCATTTTAGAAGCATAGCAGATAGGTCGACGGACCACTTGATGGAAAGTGGTAACCGTTGCCTACGAATATCTGCGACATCAAAGGTACTAAAATACTGCGACCTCGAAGGTGGGACTGGAACCTGGCCACTGATGCCAAGCACGAGTCGCAAGGGTGTTGCAAACGTCTATAGGCAATGGTAACCAATTTCCACCAGGTGAGCTACCTCTTTGCCAACTTTGCAATCTATAATATTATAAAATTCTAAAAATGCCGTGTCTGTACATGGAGGCTATTAAAAAAATCAAGTGGAGTAGACTACATAAACGACGGAGAACACAATGCAATGTTTTTAAATTTCTTGTCTGTTTGTCTGTTTGTTCGGGATTTACGTAAAAACTACTGGGTCGATTTAGGTGCGGGTTTCGCTGATCGACATCAAATTCTTAGACTTAAAATCTGAGCTACTTTATATTCTGAGAATCCCTCGGAAATTTTACTGGAAATCATTTATAACAACCATATTTAAAAAAAATCGAATTACAATGTGATTTTTTTCACTGATCGATAACAAATTTTATGTAATATAATGTGTGATATTATTTATCCCGGGAATCTCGTGGGAATTTGACCAGGAGCTGTTTGTAGTTGTTCGGGTGCATAAAAATTTACTTGTACCGACACAATTTTCATTAAAACTATAGCTTAAATTCCTTTTTAAACGCTGCGGTACTTCGTGTCCCGGAAATCCCGCGGGAATTTCAAGTCAAACGTGGATGAAGTCAAAAAAAAATGATAGCTTTCTTCACTTCTAGTCCATATAAATTTTAACTATGCTATATCTCGCACTTCCTTCCACATAATCTATGTATTAATACGTGAAGCAAAAACTTTGTACCCCTTTGTACGAAAAATACGCGAACGGAGGAGTATGATTTTTTTTTTTATTTATTGCAGGAGCTCAGCAGACACACAGACGGCCCACTTGATGGAAAGCGGTTACCATCGCCTATAGACATTTGCAACACCAAAGGTGCTACAAATGCGCTGCTGCTCTCTTAAGGGAGACTAGAACCTGATCACATATGCCGGAACACAACTCATGGTTGTTGGGGCGACATACTTTAGACCAGGGGTGGTAGCCATCCAGTCGGGCAAATGCCCTACCACCTAGCTGTTGGTTGTTTTGTCGCCTCTTACGACAGGCCACCCGGCCGCAGGAAAATTGTATTCTTTCTCCGTTCCTGCACGGATAATATAAATAAATTATATAGATATATTAGATAAATTTTCGCATACTTATAGTTTATGTAGAGAAGAAGCGACGAATGTAATTTTTTTTAAATATGCATAAAAATCGAATCGGTCGAATTTCGACCACGGGTGACCTCTAGTACGCTTAAAAATGCATACAAAGATCGCCCTTCATTTGTGAATTACAAGGTTTTCGTGGGATATTAAATCAGAAGTCAAGCCTTAGAAAAAAAAATCATACTTCGTGGACTGTCACACACTTGCCGTATTTTATTGTTGTTTGGCTTATCTTTGAAGGAGACTAAGGACATGGCTGTGAACCAAATAATTATTATTTAGAAATGACTTTGATAAGCGTGTTAACATGTGCGTAGGTGGTGCATTAACTTTGATTGTCATGTTCAATGAACTAGTAATAACTTTGACATTGCTAAACAGCGTTTTTCGAAGTATTATAAAATGTTTTTGCTTTGGTTATAATACCCTCTGTTACTGAATTTTCTTTATAAATACACCTTAATACTCTTTTGCTTACATATTATTACGCCTGTTTCCCACAGGGTAGGCAAAGATGATCTATTTCTACTTGCTACGATTTTGAAATACATCTTTTGCTTCATCTACTTTCATTGATCTCTACATGCATGCACGTTTATTATAGGTGCTTTTAACTGACGATTCTTTAAGACACTTGCGATTTGATCATGGTAAGTACTCTCACCTACGCTGGTTCTATACACTTGTTTTGTCAGGCTCTTTTCATTCATGTTCTCTATATGTCCAAACTACCTTAACATTCCTTTTACTTTTGTTATTATGTCTTCTTTCAATCCACAACGGTTCCTTATCATTTCGTTGTTTAACATATTATTCAACTTAACCTCACATATACTTCTCAAAGCTCTAATTTCTACTATATTTATCCTACTTTCATGCTCCTTCTGCCATACCCAACTTTCACTACCATGCATTACTGTTGGCACCAACACCCCTTGATGGACAGCCAGGCGTGCTTTTATAGACACATTCTAGCTAGTCATTAAAGTGTTTAACGCTCCGTTCACTGTCTAGCTTTCCGGCTCAAATAGTCTTTTATTGTGTATTAAATCGTCATGTGCGTACGTAGGCTTGTCTATCTATCGGTCCAGTTATGTATGTCACAGACTTCTCTTATGGCCGGTTTCTGCTATATCTTATTAACCGTTCATTTTATTTACTGTGAGATAATTTTTAACATAAGCTCCATACAAGTAATGTCGATTTTCTACCTATGGTAATTCATAGGGCGGGCCATAAAGAAGTCTCCAAATATACTCAAATACAAATTCAAAAGTTTTTATTGAAAATAAATTTGGAAATTGGAAAATTGGAAAACAATTTTTGAAGATCGTACATATAGTTAAAATTTAAATTTACTTCCTATTTTATGTACACCGTTTCGCAACGTGTTAGTGCTGTTAAGGAGAAGAAGCGGTTGGAAATTTCCCAGCAACACGTCTAGCTTAAAATTGTTTACTTTACCACAATAAGAATAAGACATTTACATTTTATTCCAAATCCTTCGCTGTGCAGGCTGTCTGCCTTTGGAACTCTTTACCCGTGGATGTCAGAAAAGCTAAATCACTTGCCATATTTAAAAAATTTGTCAAAAACTATTACCTTAGTTTATAATAAAATATATATTTTTCTATTCATTTTTGTTAACTTAGCTTTTTACTGTCCACATTATACTGTTCTTCCTTTTTTATTTTACGTCTTTTAATTTAATTATACATAGACATAATTTGTTAAAAGTATCCTCTCAGTCAGGTTGCCTGGAAGAAATCGCTTTAAGCGATAAGGCCGCCTTTTGTTTTGCAGTTAAATTATTGTAATTATTTCTTCTGTAATTGCTTTTTATGGTGAACAATAAAGTGTTTTCTATTCTATTCTAATAAGACCGCATATGGGTAAAAAGTAGTAGATATTCTATAAGCCGCTACATTACGATGTAGAAATTAGGGCTGGCCGCTATACACATAACTGAGGGTTATTTTCTTTTACATAGCGTGTTGGGTATCGTCAGACAAGTCATGTTGAAAACTAATATTGATGGTATTTAATCATTTTAAGTCCACCTTATGGTAAGTGGTTACCTCTGCTCAATAACTTTTTTTTTAGCCAGGGGAAATCCGCTTGAGGACCATAAGCCGCGACAAGGGCAGAACCTTGGGGGGATAATTCGCGACCCGTGTGTAGGATTCGCCTGATCGGGGGTGGCACCAGCATGCCCAGTCAGAACTGGTGCCATGCTGTTGCCACCCTCGGTTAGGGATACCCACTAAAACCGCTGGGTGTTCCGTCCTTCGCCTTATGCCAGGGCTACGGGTATATGACCTAGCCTCTCCGCAGCCCTAGCAGGACTGCTCAATAACTGCGCTATGGGCGAGCTGCGTTGCCTAACATTCAAAAACAATATTGAGGTGGTGAATAACTAATACCACTAAAATTGAAGATCCATAACTCATAAGAAAAAACCACGGTGATCATACATAATTTGATTACTGTATTATTAGTATTATCATGCAAATGATTTGACGAGAAGATACAACTTCTTTGAAGCAGGGATTCCATGTGGGATAATGTTATAGTTAGTGTGGTCAAATGCGTCTTAAAAATAACGGCGTTAATGATTAGCTACATTAGTGTCTCTAACTATACATACATTATCTATCAATATTTAACGGTATTAAAGATTAATAACAATATCACATCACAAATAATGCATTTAACCCATCTCTACAACTACGTGAAATGATCACTAATACTAACATTATCCCAGATGGAGCAGTAACATGAAAGAAATGAGAAATATATTTTGGATTCTCATGACTAGAAATAAGAGACACGTACTTCGTTAAAAAGTCAGACCGGATATTTGCTACAAACTCAAGAAAAATAACTTTTATTTGAAAACTTGCCAGCTGTATTTAGAAAGGCCAATTTCCAAAGGACCTAAAAATTCTTTATTCTACAGAATACTAATGAGTATAAGAGGAGATGACGGTGAGTCTCTTCGCCTCTAAGTTAGCGGTAAAAATATAGTTAAATAACTGAACGTGGGTCATGTATATAATATAAATTATAAACATGTATAATAGATATCTATCTACCTACCACTCAAGAATTGTGCTCTTGTCGGTGGAGCCTTTTCCAATCTTCTTTGTTATGGGCTAGTCGTTTTACTGCTTTGTACGACACGACACCCACTTTTTCTTTTATTTGATCCATGAATGCTCGCCTTGGTCTTCCCTTCCCTCTCCTTGCCATCACTTTTCCTTCATTAACATGCATAAGAAGGCGTCGTGTCATAGCAAATGGACAAACATCTTCATTCATAATACATATAGATAAGTAAAATTGAAAATATATAAGATACATGTGAAGGTAGTATGAATCATCCAAAGTACAGGGTAACATAGAAATGTGAATAAAAATAGATAATATAGTATTAGATAAAGATGGAAACAATTTAATAATAATAATAAAGACGACAGTATAATTGGAAGTAGCTTCGGTGGACCTGCAACCCGCCTTTCTACACCCCGTAGCTACTACTCATGTTGCCCCTTCTATGGCATTTTTGGGGCCCATGCAGGTAGTAGCGAGTCACCGTCTGCCCATTTTTCCATGTTCCCCGAACATTACGACGGGCAGACGTCATAATCTCCATATTCATCCCAATAGCCCGGTACTTTTTGTCCTCATTTCCCACAATAGTGTTACAGTGGCAGGAGCTTGTCCTTGGATGCATTATGGTGTAGACAGGAATAAACGCCGGTTAGTATCACGCCACATTTACGTTAAATTTGACAGTGGGCCTTTATGTGTTGGCCTTCTCATGGCTCCCCACGCAAGCCCTCCAAAAGTCCGGGCCATTTTTATGGCCCGTGGTCTTCAAAGACATACAATAATAACACGATAAAATTGACATAAGTAAATAAACAACAGAACAAGGTGATTTCTCTGACTATGTCAGGGCAGCAGTCGGGCTTGTTATGGACCTAGAAAATGAGTATTACTCAAAGTCAGAATCCAATATTACTGGGTTTAAAATGTATAATCAGTTGAACTATTGCAGTCAAGTGAATTTAGTTGTAAAGTGAATCTGAATTTTGAAACAATCAACATAACGTATGCATAATAACACGCATGAAAACATAAATATGCCTTAAGTAACTCCAACTCATGGTGTTGACGTCAAGATGTGCTTAATTCTATGCAAATGTAATCGCTTCCCGCGGGCGTTGTCAGCTCATTCCGTTCGAAAACACGAAATTGGTCGACCGAATATTCACCATAATAATTTATCTTAAAAATTTGATAAGTGTGTATTGGATTACGCACATTGATGGGTTCTGTACTGGTGAAGAACATGCAACATTTTCAATACTATTATTATTTGTTACTGTGTACGGCAGAGCTGTAGAATGCAATATCAGACTCTGTGTTTCCCGAAAAGTATATTTCGGGTGTCTTCCACTTTCCTGTTGATAGGTATTATATTGGCAAGTGTGCTCCATGATCGATCGCGTCATCGTTTAACATTAAGTGGGATTTTGGGCGGTCGCGAATCTATTTATCATAAAAAATTAGGTTATGACACCCTTTTTTACGCGGAGAAAAACATCTGCCGCCGTCTCCTTTCCATCATCGGTCAACCAGACGCACTGGCATGCGGCACCGGTTTATGGTGGACATACCACCTATACAAACAAAGCGCTTTGAGTCTACCTTCATCCATTCATGACCTTCATGCGCACCGCAAAGGAGTGGAACTCACTGCCAGAGTCTGTTTTTCCCGAAACTTACAACCTGGGTGTCTTCAAGTCTCGTGTGAATAGGTACCTTCTAGGTAAGCGTGCTCGATCTTAGACCATATCTCCACTCAAAATCGAGCGAGATAATGGTCAAACGCAATCCTATACAGTCACAAAAAAAATCACTTGAGGATTATTTACCGAATAATAATAGCCGGAATACTCACGTTCTCATACTACTTTATCATATTATTTATTTCTAGTAATCTTCTGTAAGGAACGTTTTGAATTCTTTCGCCTTTCTACTTCCCACAGTTTGCGCACTCATATGTATCGTAAACTCACAACACCTGCACACACTTCATTCTTTTATGATAACTCTTTTACAGTACAGACTGTGAATATTTGGAACTCGCTACCTTTTACTGCCAGAGAGGCCAAAACAATGCTTACGATTAAAAACGCACTCAGGAAAAACTACTTTTTCTTAAATAATTATGCCTAATTAGGTAATAATGCCAGATTAGGTTAAATTATTTCTTAAGTTAGGTTGCCTGGAAGAGATTGCTTTAAGCGACAAGGCCACCTATTGTTTCTATCATGACATTATTGCAAATGTGCGTTTTTGTAATTGTATATTTGGTGAGCAATGAAGTGTTATCTATTATATTCTATAATAAATCTTTATCGCAGAAAAGTCAAGTACACAAAATAATGCTGAAATCCCTAATTCCCGAACTAGACACCGCAGGGGACACGGGGAAGGGACGTATGGAATTCGCCACGCTAGGGTGGAACCAACATCTTCGAATAAATGCTATTATCTTTAAAAAAATGTCTAAGTAAGCCAAAGCTAGTGTACAATCCGCGGAAACCGACAGACGCCACAGATTGGCAGAAGACTCCAATGTTTATTTATTTTATTTTTCAAGACCACCCGTCTTTCTTTTGAAATAAATCGTGTTTTACCATTCTTTATCAATATTTACTGTGCGATCGATTTTTTGATATACTTCTTCCATGAGATCGGCAAACGAAACACGGCTATAACGAAACTACAAGGATTCTGTAATTTCCATTTGACTACGGAACCCCTATGAACTTGCTTCTCATGACCCCTCATAAAAGGCCAGCGGCGCAGAATTTTTATACAAATTTTAGAAGAAAGTTAACAGGTCTGACGGCTTCCCAATTCTTCAATTTTTAGTTGAGACTCGCGTAAGTGGAATTTTTGTTTTCAATTACAATGACACGGCGAAGGCAAACTTAAGACGCAAGACGCATTGACAACATGACAAGTATAGCCAAATTGTGTAAGTCAATTTTTCAAGTGAGCCTCTAAGGCCATATCCACAACTATATCGTATAGCGAAAAACACTCAAAAAAATCTCGGGGCTAATTTTGATGCAAACGATAACAATACTATAACATTTTTGAAAAATCAATGAATCCAGTCAGGAGTTGCCTCAGCTGGGTTTGAAAAAAAAACACAACACAACACAACAATAACACAAGCAAGCAAACTAAGAGAAAGGCTTGATTTATAACATTTTAATCGGCAACCAGGTTTACTGAGATATTAGGTTGAAAAAAAAAACACGTTACGTTTTTTTTATTGCTGGAGTACAGCTGACAGGCTGATGGCCCACTTGATGGGAAGCGGTTTCTCACCTATGGACATTTTCAATACCAGAGGTGCTTGCTACCAGCGTAAACTTTGAGGCCGGCAGGGTTTTGAAGTTTAATGACATGACATGGGTGCTCATTTCAAAGCGCGCCATAAGGTGTGCAAGACAAACGTTCTTGAGAACCGTTCCCTATACGTAGTTAATGCCTGAAGAAAGCGGGGATAAACGCTCAGCCGATGGCGAGTGTTGCGACGGTAGATAGAAGACGAAGGCACAATTCTAAGCAAGTCCTCGTAGCACTCCCCATTATATAATTGGTAGAAAACGCAAAGAGATGCGAAATCTCTCCGAAGGCCAAGTGTATCCAAGCCATTTGTGGATCATCGACAACGAGGCCGGCGCGATGTTGTATTGAGTTTAGGGGATTAAACTGGTAAGCAGGTGCCCCAGCCCATAAGTGTAAGCAATTTAAGTCTATCACAAAACGTCACATAAAACAAATAACATTTCACCTTTTATAGATCTCTACTGGGAACTAATTCCAAATCCCAATCCAATTAATATTCCACACATTATCATCGTCACCAAAGGCACGTGATTCATTAAAGTAAGCGATCCCTATGAAAACGCATTACCCGTTGCTGATTCCTTTACACCTTCTTCGTAAGCCGACTACAATTAGAAAACTCATTAGTACGACCCAATAAATAGCGGCCCAATTTATGCTCGTCTAAAGGTTCTACTTAATGAAAATCGTGCGTCTATTCAATTCTTTGACGTGCTTATTATTTTGTACACCGAACCCTGAATAATAATTACGCTGGCTTTTAAACAGTATTAATAATATTATATGTAGTAGAGTTATACTGGAATCATTATCTTAATTACAGCTCGCTGGGCCAGCTTGATCGTTTTAGTATCATGGTCTCTCAATATACTACAGTGGAACGATTAGCCTTCAAGTAATCGTGTTTCCTACGACGAATATCTGATAGCCCTTCTCCCTCCCATATTCCATTCCCTTATTCCATCTCCTTTATCATTCCTATCCCATGCCCTTTGTGCCATTCCTTTTATTCTATCCTATCTGTTAATGATGGCTTCCTTAGTCTTTTTTATTTTTTACTTTGTTTTTTTTAATGTCCGCGTTTGACCGATGTCTCACCATATGTTAAGTGATGACGTGGTCTAGGATGGAGCACGCTTACCTATAAGATAGATACCTATTCAGTCGTGACTTGAAGACCCCTAGATTCTATTTGTTAGGAAATCACCATCATCATCACCATCCTGCTAGCAACGTGTTGGCTTTGCCCCTGGTCTTGCAAACATCCATAGCAGATGGGAACTGCTAACCATTAGCGAGACAGCACAGCAAAAAACCTCTCACGTTTATATATTACTTACTTTAAATTTACTTCCTTTTATCATAGAATTTTATTTAGAAACCGGCGCAGAATATTCAAGTTAATCTGACCTAAATTTAAATTAATACATTCCGATTCCTTTGAAAGTTATTTTAGAACTCGAATGTCTTAGTTATTCGCTTCCCTTTGCATTTAATAACTTTCCAATTACAAGAGATAGAACCAAAGAAGGATTAGTTAAGTTGAATAGTTTTGTATCTGCTTTATCTTTAATCTATTTCTTGTTAAACATTCATTAAAAGAAGTGTATTTTATATATTACGTAAATCATCAGACTAACACATGGATTATACCAGACCAGACTAGACTAATTAAGGGAACGTTCGATTAAGATTTACCCAGCCGCAAGTCATCAAATTAAAAGGTTTATTGAAAATACGAGTATAAACTATTAAAACAATTCAGATGTGAGTTTCACTTACTCTCTGTGACGATTTGGTAGGAGCGATAGGAAAACCTCAGCTGGAAGGTTTTCCTATCGCATTACTGTAATAGATTTCTCAAAAAAGTGTCATAAAATTTCTTCAAGACTGCTATCACATTAACACCTCTGGTATTGCAAAAGCTAGCATGTATCTATGCAGTAGTTTAGTAGAACAATGGTGGGATATTTATGTTGGTTAGTGTTATTTACTCTACAAATAAACCCTATCTTTTTTTCTTTCACCATATCCCAATTACTTGGGGTCGGCACAATATGTCTTTTCCTTCCACGCTCTTCTATTCTGACATACCTCTTCTGTCACACCGCATGTCATCATGTCATTCTTCACACAATCCATCCATCTTTTATTTGGTCTACCTTTAAATTTTTACCCTTCGATCTTGTAGTATAATATTATTTTTGTCACGTGACTTTCATCCCTCCTCATTATATGCCCATACCAACTTAATCTTCTTCCTCTCAATTTTTCTGTCACAGGTGCAACTTTCAAAGATCCCCTTATGTACTCATTTCTCACCTTATCCATTTTTGTAACACCACACATCCATCTCAACATTCTCATCTCAGCTGCGTGGAGACGTTTGTAGTTTATCACTTTAGTGGCCCAACATTCATTCTACAAATAAACCCATGAGGCTTAAAATAATACGACATTTATAGTTCCAATTGAGGATCTAGTAACAATAAAACGTGTAAATATATTCCCCTTATTTACTAACAACATACTTTCTATGTTATGAATGTCAAAGAAGCAAGTAAGGTGTGTAAGAATAAGCCTAAATGGCGCTCTGTTGTTCGTGCCTACCCCGCAAGGGAACTGGCGTGAAGTTATGTATGTATGTATGTAACATACTTTCTATGGAAACAGCTTGCAATGAGAGTCTATGTCTACGCCTATGCTGAAAATCTCTCGCACATTGTATTTTGTTTGCCTTGCACTCTATTTTATACGCTTACGTGTGCCCTTCCTTATGCTTTACCTCCTAAACTTTTCCCAACAAAATAGAAAATACAATAAATGTGTTTGCTATGGTTAGTAAGATATTCAAAAAACATAACGGGGTTCCTTGATGATTTTTTTATTGGCGTAAATATGTGATAAACTATTATTCGTTTGTAAAATTATAAAACTTGTGTGTATGAATGTGTCCCCTTCTAAATAATGAAAAAAAATTGAAATAAAAAATTACAGTCTTAGCACGAAGTACAAGGAATGCACGTCAGAGATAAAAACGTGTCTAAAAAAGTTTTGATTTAAATAAATATAGCAACTGTTACGTGAAGCAAGTCTTAAAATCATGGCTTCGAAGTTAAGAAGTCCCAGGAAAGTGGCATACGGAGTGGTCACATACGCAAATCGTTATGTAGTACTAAGCTAATTCGTAATAAAATTATCACGACCAATTTTCGTTCTAATTTGGCCGTGTGATTGATTATCGGAAAAAAACCGAGATTCCCAGTGTTTAAAGTACAGCTGCATTGCATTCTGTTGTTCGTGCCTACCCCGCAAGGGAACTGGCGTGAAGTTATGTATGTATGTATGTATGTATGTATGTATGCATTAAAAAAAATTAAGCTATCGTTCTAGTGAAATAGTATCGGAATCAGCTAAATCGGTTTATTGGAAATTGTGTCGAAATAAGCTAATTTTTATCCGCATTAACAACTCTAATACTAAAAAGCATCACAAATTTTATTTCAGAAAATTTTCTATCGTTAAGTGTAAATTTTTGTATCTTAGCGTGACGCTCACGCAAATTCAGTGCTTTTTGCCTATATCAAAAATGTCCAATATGCCGAAAGAAGTTTTCACTTCAAAATTTCCTTAATAAATTGGTTAGAATAAAATTAGTTAAGTAGTTTTTGAATTTTTTTAGGATTTGTGATCCGACTCGCACTTGGCCGATTATTAAGCTGTTGGTGGAATAGCTGAGATAACTAAAGAGTTGGAATGTAATAATATCGACAACACTGTTTAAAAATAACTCCAAAGATATTTTGTATCCTTTGTATAGCAGCAAAGCCCAAAGTTAATCCCATATATTTCTAAACTTATGTAAATTGCCTAAACTTCCTCACTGCGTAAATGTAGAGATTAATGTAAACAAAACGTTCCTATCAGATTGGCATTAATTTTCGATATACGTGTGGAATCTATGGGATTCTGAAATGAACGCGGTAAATTAGTGGGATGACGGCCGGACGGCACATTTATTTTATTACTACGCGAGATATGGTGGTCAAGAGTACGAGCAAAAATAAATGCTACAATGGAATAATAAAGACAATCACTTGACTTTGTGTGTGGAAGCACGACTAACATCTCTATTATCACTCATACTGTTTGATCTGGTGCTAACTTCACATTTTCACCACCACACCGCTTGACTACCATTTTTTTAACGAAGGCAAATCCCATTGCGTGCTAACCTCCGAGAAGAAACACGGCGGAGGCGTGTGAGTTTCGCCATGTTAGGATGGCACTAGTACCCCTAACGAGGTACTATTGTCATCCGTACTAGGAATAGCAAATAAAACACCTTGATGTTCCTTCTTCCGCCTTATGAGAGGCCTACGGGAAAAGCGGTAGCTCGATCAACTTCACCTTCCTAGGCAGGCGGGGACCCCAAGGTCCACAGGCACTCGTTGAGCTAACAAGCTTAACTTCGTGACGGTTGTCTAAAACGTTTATTCCACGTACAGTAACGATTGTATGGAACTTCCCGCCGAAGTTTTCCCATTTCGCTCTAACACAGGGTCATTTGCGAAAGACGTCATAAAATTTCTTCGAGTCCGGCAACGCGCTGGCTGCACCCCTGGTGTTGCAAACGTGTACGGGCAATGGTGACCACTTTCCATCAGGTAGGCCATAAAAAAATTATAATATTACAGTTGTGTAATATTAGCTTAAAACTCAGCCCATAAATATCCCACTGGTGAGCTCGAGGGCCTTCAGATTTTTAGGGAAGTGACAATATACCCGCCATATTAGTCCAAGACGGAATGGTGGGTTTGATATATCTACTTTCTGTACCGTCGCCCATGGACATTTGCATCACCAAAGGTGTAATATCCATGTACTGCCGATCTAGAAGAAGGGGTTGGAACCTAGCCACTAATGCTAAATGCTACCTCAAGATTGTTATGGTGGCATACTCTAGATAAGTGTTGGGAGCCATTCAAACATTATACATGCATTTTCCTTATTCTTAATCGTTTTTAAAATGTTACCTCTATTTTGAGTCCACCTCCAAAATTCGATATATTAAATTCATTCTTGTGGATGAAGATTAGTCATATCTTATTATCTTTAGAAACTCCCTTCCGAGGTCTGATCGTGGAACCCAGATGTGTTCGATTGAGTTATGGCAACGGTTGAGCGGGGATTGGAGAAAGATTTATGGCGTATTATCTATGGTGTATTAAGGAGTTATCTGTTATGAGAATATATAAAGTAAGAAACGAGTAAGACATCTTGGAAAGTTACACCCATCACTAACGAGTTTTGAAAAATATTTTTAAGATTACCGATAGATTTGCTGATGACTGGTTCCTATACCTTACTATTCATTCACTTGCCTTACCACCCGTTGAATTTAGATATTACTCATATGAAGCTTATGTCAAATTTAAAACTCTTAGAAAGATATAGCAGCCTCGATAAATGAACTCAGAATTAATAAGTTTGAAAAAAAACACAAGTAGGTAAAAAAAATATGTGTGTGTGCAGTTCACAAGCAGTTTTTATTTATTTTATTTAAGTTTATGGCTTGGCAACTAGGCCTTTAAGCCAGATCTTAGTTTACAATATAGTTTCTTCATTTTCTTACGCGTGTGTGTAGCACAGATGAGCTGTAGGTAATCAGCTAGTGCCATTCAACGGAGTTCTTGTGACAACTCAAAAGGCCACATTTGACTATACAGTTCACATTTCTCACAAAACACATAATTACTGCTCAAAAACTATCATATCCTACAACTATTGTTCATTTTAGAGCAATTTTACAAATTTTTAGAAAATAAAACTGCACAGCATAACATCTCCTTTCAGTTCCCGCCAAAAAGTCCTCCTTCACAAGCAGTAGAAGTGAAACTTCACAGATATACTCACAGATAATTCTTCTTTAACTTTTATAATTATACCGCCTTTAGCCTACATCCATCAACCTGTTATAATTCAAAATAAACTTCTTAAGTGTCACTTTAAATTTTTCGCTGTTTTAAGAAATATTATTATCAGTTTCAATCACTTTATAATCTCTCTTCATGCTGTTTACCTACTTATGATAGACAGCGGATTCATTCGAATAAGCGAACAAAGCTATCTTATCATCTGTGCTCTATATATCATCTAGCTATAAAACTGGCTTGATAATATGTGTGCATGTACATGCACATTTACTTGAGGTGCACATTATTTGGCCTGTTTTTAACATTTCTAGTATTTGATCACGGTGTCTACGTCGTGATCTACCGGAATAACTCTACCATACAGACTGTCATACACTTGTTTTTTTTTAAATAGGGCCCAGCAAGCCCCATTTCTCCCCTAACACTGTCAGGGAGTTTTAGTCATTGCATATTTGCATTATTTACGTTTTAGCAGACCTTAGTGCTTAGGTTTTACTCTCATATATCTCAATGTCTATCTATATCAATCAATCAAAACCTTTTATTGTACAACAATACAAAAAAGAACTTACAGACTACAACTGTGTCCCATTATGCACAAACGACAGTCTTATCGCTAAAAAGCTGTCTCTTCCAGACAACCCCAGGAATTAATTGAGATTATAATGATGATGTTAATATACATAATACACAGTACGATTTCTTACATTCTAGTAATAAATATATAAATGCAGTATATACAGATGTTTAATATATTAAATAGTTATACCATATACTTACCAATATACCTGTATACGCTCGCGGACCGCGTTCGTAATACCGAAGTAAGAACAAGAGTTGGTCTGAAAGAGAGTGTCGGGGTGAAGGTAAGGAAAGGAATGCTCCGGTGGTTCGGGCATGTGGAAAGAATGCATGTTGAAAGAATGACTAAACAGATATACAATGCAAAAGTGGATGGATGCAGAAGTCGTGGAAGGTCACGACACACCTTCCATGATCAAATTGATCGTGTACTAGCGGAAGGTGATGTCAGGAGCCTTAAGAACAGACGAGTGAGCATGACAAGAGTTATGAATGTCAAAGAAGCAAGTGAGGTGTGTAAGAATGGGCCTAAATGGCGTTCTGTTGCTCGTGCCTACCCCGCAAGGGAACTGGCGTGAAGTTATGTATGTATGTATGTACCTATATACATAACATATAAATACATATCAACAAAAATATATAGATATTTATACATAAATATAATTATATGTACATACATTTAAATATCATCATATTCTTTTTTTTTATTGTAGGAGTACAGCAGACAGGCAGACGGCCCACTTGATATATATATATATATATGTAAATAATAATAATAATCGGCAGACAAACACACGCATTGTATATTCCCAAATTAAGCAACTTACGCTTGTGTTATGGGTAATATACAACGGACTACTCTGGGGCCGATCCCAGACACCCAGACCATAGTAAATAACGGAGAAAAGACGTTTTCCGAAATTTACTATACCAGGAATCGAACCCGGAGCCTCTCCGTTGCAGCGAGGTAGGCCGGCAAAGGCTTATCCCGCTCAACCACAGAGGCCGTCAAAGATGGAAAGCGGTTACCATCGCCTATAGACATTTGCAATACCAAAGGTGCTACAAATGTGCTGCTGGTCTCCGAAAGGATACTAGAACCAGGCCATTAATGCCGGAACACACCTCAAGGTTGTTATGGCGATATACTTCAGACCAGGGGTGGTAGCCATCCAGTCGGGCAAATGCCCTACCACCTGGCTGTGGGTTGTTTTGTCGCCTCTTACAACAGGCCGCCCGGCCGCAGGACATTGTATTCTTTCTCCGTTCCTGCACGGATAAAAATTCTAAGGAAAGGTAATAATAATAGGTATTTTCGGATAATTTTTTTTAAATATCGGTAGCTATTTTGCTTGTCTGATAGCAACTGGCAGTGCGTTCCAAGGCTGTATATATAGCCTTGACGGTAAAATAATTATTGTAGAAAGTTGAACTATGCGCAGATGTGTTTAGTTACAGATTAGTGGAAGGCCGTAAGCTATGGGAGCAAGAAATAATGTCAAAGCGTTCTTTAAGATAATGAGGAGTATTCGACGCAAATAAGATGCTGTACAGCAGAAAAGGAATATGAGTGTTTCGGCGAACACGAATTGGGAACCACTTGAGTAATTTAAATATATTTATGTATGTATATTTACATACAATATACCTATCTATGTATATAAATTTCAATGATCCTGTGTTAGTGCAGGAAGTGCGCTTCGCCAGAGGCGATGAGGCTCCTCATAACCTTGTTCTGTTCCGCTCAATTGCGTCCCTACCTAATTTCATACAGAACTTTTCCAGGTACGACCTCCAACATATACTTGTTTTGTATTTCGACTTTCATTCATTCTCTCTATCTATACTTCTATACTAATATTATAAAGAGGTAAAATTTGTGAGTGTGTGACGTTGTAGGGGGTAATCCCTGGATCTACTTAACCGATTTTTAAAATTCTTTTACTGTTCGAAAGTTACGTTAACAGCAAGTGTCATAGGCTATATAACATGACGCTATATATCACGGGAGCGGGACAGAGCGCGGGTAATACCGCGCCGGGCCGCAAGTTTATAATACAGGTACCTTTTGTAGAAGCCTAAGAAAATATTATTCTCAGTTAACCTTCAAAATATTATATCGTACAATTCACGAGAGCAAATATGCCGGTGTGTGCTCCCGCATATGAGATGAAAGTGAAACTTAATGTTAATCCTTTAATGGATTCGTAACCATTTAAAGGCCTAAAGGCTTCAGTGGGTAGCGTTTTATAATTGAGTTGTCGTGTTAGGAGAATCTTTTTCTCTTCAATATTCACAAATGTATATGTAAATATTGAAAGAAAAATAAGCGTTAAATTTATTTTCTATGAAAGGGGATTTTTCGGGATTCGGTATTATCATAAAATGTATTCGTAATGTTTTCGATGACTTAATTTTTTGGACTGATACGCACTTGACTGATTTTCTATAGTTGATCTGTATTAACGATAACAAAACGTCGTAAGTATATCAACAATTAGGTAAGTGGCACATCTTTATTAAATATATATAAAACAAAGTCGCTTCCCGCCTCTATCTGTCTGTGTATCCGCTAACTCCTCCTAAACCATGCAAGCCATTTTTAAGCGGTATTCAGCATCAGTTAAAACAGTTAGATAATTTATCATTTTTCAAGAAAGGTTTTTATGACCTACTTCTACTAATCTTAGACTTAATACTCCGAAACATTATTCATATTTTTTCCATAATTCTTTTACTGTACAGGTTGTTTGACTCTGGAATGCGCTGCCTGTTACTGTTAGACAAGCTAAATCACTAACAATATTTGAGAACATGTCAAAAAAGCACTACCTGCAACAAGTGATGTGTAATATTTTTACGTATATTTACGTATATGTATACATATATATATATATATATGTGTGTATACATATATGTATATATATATGTGTGTGTATATATATGTATATATATATATATATATATATATATATATATATAAAAATATCGCACATCACTTGTTGCAGGTAGTGCTTTTTTGACAGGTTGTGTCTAGTAAGTATAATTCTTACTTATATAGTATTTTACATACTTATATGTTTATTGTTAAATAAAATATAATGTAAATAACTGCATATCGTATTATAGTATTGAATCTGTTTTATTCCTGCCACGGGTTGTCTGGAAGAGATCGCTTCTTAACGATAAGACTGTCCATTGTGCACATCTCCTCTATAAATATTATAGAATGTATGGATTAATGGATGTATGTACCTATGTTTGTTACTCTTTCACGCAAAAACTACTGAATGGATTTTGATGAAACTTTACAAGAATATAGTTTACACATCAGAATAGCACATAAATTATCAATATACTAGCTGTCCCGGCAGACATTGTTCTGCCCTGAAGAAATAAAATTTAGAATCCGATTCCAGCGCCACCTACCGGGTCCAAATTTAAGCTATCCTATCTTTCAAGTCAAATCAAACCGCACACGGTGTGCAAATTTGATTAAAATCAGTTAAGTAGTTAGTTACATGGAGAATGAATGATCAGAAAAGTATGATTGATCTGATTTTAATTGATAGTCGCCTCCGAAACACAATAATGGATACAAGAGCCTACAGAGGCCCCACTCTTGAAACGGACCACTACCTGGTGATAAGCCGGTTTGTGGGCCTTTTCAGGAAGTGGAGACACTGGCGAGTGCGTACCAATTTCGGGGAGCTTGAAAGAATAAAGTGTGAAAAATTGGAAGATGTTAGTGTAAGGAGTATGTATGCGCGCCTAGTCGAAGAAAGGCTTGCAAAAGCGGACTTCTCCGACTTAGATGTGGATAATGACTGGGATAGTATGAAAGAAAGTATAGTGGAAAGCGCAAAAGAAGCATGTGGATGCGCGAAGAGGCACATAACAACGAAAGGTGATGAATGGTGGGACGCGGATGTTAAATCCAGCGTAGAGAGAAAGAGAAAAGCCTGGCTGGATTATGTTGCTTCTTTGCAACAGAATGACAGTATGAAAGAGATGAAGAAAGAAATTTATCGCCTCTGCAAGAATGAAACCAAAGCTTTAGTGAAAGAGAAGCGTGAAAGAATAAAATTGAAAGAAGAAGAGAAGCTGACGGAGAACTTCGAGGCGAATACCAAACTCTTTTGGAGAGAGGTTAAGAAGTCTCGGGGTTGTTCGTCAGCTTCCAGAATGGAAAGAATAAAATCTAAAGCAGGGGACGTTCTTGCTAACCCACAAGAGGTATTAGTGCGATGGAGTGAATATTTTAGAGAAATGTATGATAATATCCCGGATGCTGGCACCACGACTGAGTCTGTGACCGACTCCGAGGAGTCAGCATCCGAGATCACTTTGGAAGAGATCGAATGGTCGATAAGAAGTCTGAAAAATGGAAAGGCAGTAGGAATCGATAGTGTGTCTGCTGAGATGATCAAATATGGTGGAACCTGCGTCCGGGACGCTTTCCTGTCCTTATGCAACTTGTGCTGGAGGACGGGAAAGGTACCCAAGGACTGGAGGCGCGCTGTCATCTTGCCCTTGTATAAAGGCAAGGGGTCACGTATGGAGTGCGCCAGCTACAGGGCCATCAGTTTGATCAGCACAGCATCTAAAGTGTATGCGAAGATTATTGAAAAGAGAATGAGAGTTGTATCCGATGGAATACTGTGGGATGCACAAGGTGGTTTCAGAAATGGAAGGGGATGTATGGATCAAGTTTTCTCTCTCCGCAATATCGTAGAGAAGCAGCTGGCTATGGGCCGGAAGGTTTTCTGCGGTTTTGTGGATCTAGAGAAAGCATTTGACAGGGTTGTGCGGAAGGACCTCTGGGACATATTGCCCGGATATGGGATTAATGGCCAATTGATGCGTGCTGTGCAGTCCACTTACGAGGGCTGTATGGCATGCGTGCGAGTGGAAGGTAACCTGTCGCCCTGGTTTGACGTCAATATTGGCGTCCGCCAGGGCTGCGTGCTGTCGGCTTTGCTGTTCATCCTATATCTGGACGATTGTCTCCAGAGAATAAGATTGATGGATGTTGGGGTGCGGATGAGTGATCTAGTTATAAGCACCTTGCTTTATGCGGATGATGCCGTGCTTTTAGCCGAATCGCCATCAGAACTGCAAACACTAGTCACAATGATGAAAGATGACTGTCAGGCGAGAGGCTTACATTTGAATGCGAAGAAAACAAAGGTTATGGTGTTTGAAAGAGAAGAAACCAGAACGAATGCAAGGATAATGGTCGATGATGTTATGCTGGAGCAAGTGAATGAGTTTGTATATCTTGGATGTGCTTTTAGCAGGGATGGAAGGTACACCGCTGATATAGAAAGAAGAGTGAATTTGGGGAATAGTTTAAATGGAGCGTTAGGTAAACTTCTAGGCGCTAAGAACCTCAGCCAGAAGGCCCAGCTCGCCGTACACAACGCGGTGCTGGTACCTACGCTCGCGTATGGAAGCGAGAGTTGGGTATGGAAGAAAGAGCATGAAAGTAAAGTAAACGCGGTCGAGATGCGAGCACTGCGCAAAATCTGCGGAGTGACGCTCGCTGACCGCGTTCATAATACCGAAGTAAGAAAGAGAGTTGGTCTGAAAGAGAGTGTCGGGGTGAAGGTAAGGAAAGGAATGCTCCGGTGGTTCGGGCATGTGGAAAGAATGCATGATGAAAGAATGACTAAACAGATATACAATGCAAAAGTGGATGGATGCAGAAGTCGTGGAAGGCCACGACACACCTTCCGTGATCAAATTGATCGTGTACTAGCAGAAGGTGATGTCAGGAGCCTTAAGAACAGACGAGCTTGCATGACAAGAGTTATGAATGTCAAAGAGGCAAGTGAGGTGTGTAAGAATAAGCCTAAATGGCACTCTGTTGTTCGTGCCTACCCCGCAAGGGAACTAGCGTGAAGTTATGTATGTATGTATGTATGTAAGTAGTTAGTTTAGGAGTCCATCGCGGACATACGACGATCGCTTCGCGTCGCTCGCGACTTATAAGTCCTTACTAGATTTTCATGTAAGTGAAATAGAGCTACTTGCTAGGGTTTGACCTGAGGTGTAGCCGCGGGGAAAACTCTAGTCTTGTATTTTAAATGGGTGGCAGAAACATTGGAATAAAAATTAAAAATCAAATCAAATACCGCAATTTAAACCGTTAAAACGTAGTTTTATTATGGTCACTGTAGAATTTTGGTAAATTGAGCTACGCGGTCTTGATTGTTAACCGTCGATATACCACATAAAGGCTCTTTTAAAAACTACAAAGGCATGTGGAAATGAGAGCAAACTTATGTATTGGACGCCTACAAAAACATGGCCACTCCGTATGCATAACTAAGCGTATCGGATAAAACACTGTCAGGCGAGGCCGAATAAAATAAACAACAAAAACAGTGAGTGAACATATTGCGTCGTAAAAATTGTTGCGAGAAGAATTTATCTGCTGCTAGTGATGTTCATGCTTGTGATTGAAATGCGAATATTCTTTTGGTATATTGGGGCCCATTCTGACCCATCTCCTCGTCTGACATATTCAGGGATCTTTTTCTAGTGTGTGTTATTTTCATCACAGTTTTTCTTTACGAATTCTATTTTCCGTTTATGTATTCGGGCTGTTTGTTTAGAAAGGTTGATTCTGTATACGCTGCTACATAGTAATGTATTGAAACTTTATAAAATAATACTAAAATTAGAGATGTGTTACATAGTCAAGTGGAGTATTATTACAGAGTTCTTAAAAAAATATAATGTTTCTTAAGTAAATAAATAAAATAAAAACAGCCTTTATTCCTTGACTACATGTAAGAATTCTTTAGACATTTTACATTTTTTTTTCTTTTTTTTCCGATTCTGGGAATTCTTTTTCTCAATGGGAAGAGAGGTGTACTTTCAAATTATATTTACGTTTCTATAATAAAATTTTGTTGGGTGCCGCGATACAGACCTAGAGTCTAGTGCAGCAACCGCCGCTAAAAAATTTGTAGCCTTAATTTTAACTACTATATAAGTTTTAGATATAATTATATAACGCCTAGAAATAAGTTTATATAAATAAATGAATTTGAATTTGAAATCTGTCTTTATTTATTGTGACTATTCTATGTAATTGTGACTCTTATTTACAACTACATTCATTCTTGGAAAAATAATTGTAATACAACTTCTATACATGTTAAAAAAAAGAGCCTGAGATAATAGACACGTATATACTCCCCAATCATATGCCTTCATAGGACATCTCTATATGTCTAATGCTATTCATAACTTAATCTAGATATGGCATGAACTGTACGCATCACTGAGCAAACCGAGACTCGTCCAGTTATGAGAGATCCGAAAACTTCTGCTTTTTCTCTTCAATTGCCATTAACTCTCATACTCGTAGAGGCCATAACAAAATGGTCAGTTCTGAAATTATTGCGGAGCTCTTGACATCGCATTCAACTGTCTAATGATTTGGAAAAATCAACGAGGTCAATCCTATTTACTTATATTTTATGATTAGATATACATATCTATGCAGTATATTGTATCCATTTCTTTTTCTATTGTGCAAGTATCTTCTTTGAGTCATACTCTTTATTCGTATATAGCTATTGCCACATAACATTGTTCGCATAATTGTGTTAATCAAAGTCTAGTCGTATTTCCAAGTAATAGTACACTTAGGCGTGGGCGGACGACGACTAACGTCTCGCCCTTATAATGACTATGACTATTTCCATACTCTTGACATTGAGAAAGAGTCCTCTTTCACAGATTTGTCCTAAGCGATCTTCGGATATCGTTGTCCATCAGCGACGATATGCAATCCAAAGTGTTGCCGATCTGCTGGATTGTTATCAACGTCGAACTACAAGGAAGTCACCTCAATCAAGTGAAATATACCTGTTAATTTTCGTGTTTTTGCTTTTATTAAATATACACTTCAAATTACTTAATTCACTTAGCAATTATTCACGAAATTGTAACAGATTGCTATGCCTTTGTCTGGAACTTAATTAGAGATATGTTTAGTCATAGTGATTTCCCAAAAATCATGAATCATACTACTATAAAACTAAAGATGTTATAAGACTAGAACTTTTAGTAGGTAAATCATTAACTTTGAATCCTTAGCCCGTAATAACTATCCCATTTCAGACGATATTTCCCATAGGACATAAAGCTTTACATGCTCATCTTTATTATCGAAAATATCTACCACCTACCGTCAGTTCTTTTTATGTATGTAAAGAAGGTTCAAAAAAATATATCTTGACATATAACTTGATGGGTATAACTTATAAACTACTAACCTCAAGAAATAAAAGTTAAACATAAACATGATTACGTTGTTGCCTTATACATATCGTGTATAAGGTACAGAGCTAAAACATCATGCCTTGACTTGAAGAACCGTAGTAGTAACCATAAATGTTAAGCAAACTGTAGTAAAGAAGCCCAGTGAGAACGACTCAACTCCTACTTCGGTAATTAGTACAGTTCTTATCGTCCCAAACAAACATTTCACAAGAAAATCCTAGGAACATTCCAGGAAATGAAAAGAGCTATAACATCAATTTTATCGTCTACCTTTGGTCGTAATTGCCCCCAATGCGTTACAGCTTCAAGATAAATCCAAAGAGTTTACACAACACGCAATCGCGCCCATGAATCTGGCACGTGACTCGAAATCTGAAGCGAAAACCACATTCGCCCGGTTACGTGGACTCGTATGCGTTTCACAGACCCTAATGATGGTCGTTAACTTTTCCGCGCTAAGATAATAGGCGAGGATTTCTTGGAAGTTATGCTTTAAAGCGTAAGAATGTTAAATTGGAAAATTGATGGACATAAGAATAATGGTAGACACCCTCTATTGTAGGTATGTGTGACTGCACAGGTAAATAGTCACGCATGCTTAAGTAGACCCGTCTGATGAATCAGAGTCTATATGATCGTCTTTACTTACATCTGTCTTCTAGTAACATTATTTTTGTCTTAGGATTTTCATTCCTCCTCCTCTAGAAAGAGTATTTCAAGTTCTTCCTTCCTCCACACAACTAAGGGGTGAATGTTAAAATCATTTAATTTTAAAACTTTTTAATTCCAAGTCGGCCAAATTTAATAGTTTTAATAAGAATCTTTTAAATGTTTGACCGATTTGGCCTAATAAAATACTTTTAGAAGAATAAGATATTAAAAAGCGAGTGAAGAATGAGTGATCTATAGCATCATCTATTCATGTAATAAGAATAGATAAGGTGAGAAATGACAAATTGAGAGGAAGAAGACTTTTTTTTTTTTTTTTTTTTTATTGCAGGAGTTCAGCAGACAGGCAGACGGCCCACTTAGTGGAAAGCGGTTACCATCGCCTATGGACATTTGCAACACCAAAGATGCTACAAATGCGCTGCTGCTCTCTTAAAGGAGACTGGAACCTGGTCACTAATGCCGGAACACAATACAAGATTGTTATGGCGGCATACTCTAGACCAGGGGTGGTCGCCATCCAGTCGAGCAAATACTCTACCACCTGGCAGACTAAGGTGGTATAGGCATGTAATGAGAAAGAACGAAAGTGACGTGATAAAAAGAATGTTAAACTGGACGATTGATGGATACAAATGTAAAGGTTGACCAAAAAATACATGTATGAATGTGTGAAGGATGAATGATGATTTGTGGTGTGACAGAGGACGTTTTCCAAAACAAAGGAATGTGGAATGAAAAGACATATTGTGTCGACCCCAAATAATTGATAGATAATCAAATCAAAGAGAGAGACCATCATCCTGTTAAGTAAGATTTAGAAGCTTTTTATTGCTGTTTTTTCTGGGTGATTAAAATTATTAATATTTTCTTTCAATGGTATTATTATACAAACGATATACTGTTATTACAGTTAGTTACAAGATATAACGTAATGATGTAACGTGACACAAATATAGGTCTTTGATATGCGAACTCGTTTAATTGGTCAAATAATGATTATCAGTGTTACTAAAGAGAACAGCCGTGTTCCTTTTACCCTGTTTCATGTATACTTTATTTTTCTTCAAAAGATATATTTGGTATACCACATACACGATTTCTGCCATAAATTATATTATTTGATGATATTTTTACGAGTACGGGACTCGAATTAAAATGCCGTTGGAATTACTATAGAATTTATTAGAACTATACAAACACGTATAACACAGGTACAAATATAACCGAACGCAATAAGTCCAAATGTAATGCACAATTCAATAACACGGGTAAAGTACGTCACTAAAATGTACATACGTCTTGCCTCGCTTGTGTTTTCGCTTTGACTGCCTCCTCTCTCCATCCTGCCGTCGTTTTATACTTCATAAATACAAGTGTGCCCGCCCGTATCGTCGACTTAATTTCCTAGAAGTCGTAATCCGCACACCTGACTAATTATGCCTGTAAACGGCCATAAACGAGTACAATAGGCTGTTCTCCACAATAACCAATAGAAAAGTAAACAAAAGAAGACAATCATAAAGATATTACAATTGGTTCAAAGGCCGACAGGTAATAGCGTGCTTCGTGGAATTTGACTTTGTTTGGGGGCTAAGTTGTAACAATATTTAAATGTCTGACGGCCGATTCCTGTGTCTCACTGACCGTCAACTTGCCTTAACAATGGTTAAAATTTGACATAATCATATATGTTCTGTCGAATTTCTACCTAAGGTAAGTCAAGTGAATGAATAAAATATATTATAGGAACTAGCCCTTACTCAACTTAAGGAACATCTAAAATAAGACATTAAAGTAGAAAGTGTTATATATTAACCATCTAAGTACATGATGATCTGGAGAGAACTTCCCGCCGAGGTTTTCCCTCTGCGCTACGACATGGGGTCGTTTAAGAAGGGCGTTATAAAATTTCTTAGGGGCCGGCAACGCTCCTGGTATTGCAAACGTGCATAGGCGACGGTAACCACCTTCCATCAAATGGGCCATCTGCCTGTTTGCCTGCTTCAGGCAATAAAAAAAAATGTTACTAAAATTTGATTATGGCTTATGGGCCATATGGGTTTGATATTCAGAATCAGCAAATCGAAATACAATAAAATCATAATTGATCATGAAACTTTTTTAATTGCCGAAACTGCAATGTTTTGCTATTTTTTGCTTTGCAATTTACTCAAAATAATGAGAGTGTATATACTAAACTGACCACAGATTCGGATTCAGCACATCGAAATACATAAGAATGAATGGATCTGGTTAAAAGTATCGACCTCGCTTTTTGTGGGTCGTTGTAATTAATGCGCCATTTGACTCCTTTTACGTGTAACCTGCTCATGACGACATAACGTCGTTTATATTACAACACCGCGAATATGCATTTTCTTATCTTTACAGGCGAACAAAAGGCGAAATAATTTTATATAAATTAATTTTTAAATAATTTCATTTAAAAAAAACTAGTCCCTTATTCAGTCATCAGTTCATGTTATGATTCGTTAATCTCTAATAAATGATGACGGAATAAAGAACTAATGTACCGGTCAATATTTCTTTTAGAGAGCCTTATTTGCTACACTAATTGACCTGTCATTTTTCGTATTTACGGTGACATTGGCAAAATCAATGCCAAAGGCGTTGGAGCCAAAATCAACAAAAGTCAAGTCCATAAAGAAGTGGTTTTTCTTTAAAAAAATCATATATTTTTGTTACGACGACGATAAGTAGGTACGCTCGTACAGAATCTATGAGAGTGCAACGTTCTGTAAATTTATAAAAAGTATATCAGATAATTTGGCTCTCCTTTCCCCTATAAGTATTGATTTAATTCATCTAAATACACTTAAAATGTAACGTGATTCCAACTTCTACATTATTAAATAGAACAAATATTTAACATTTACCTATTGAATCAGAATTAATGTTTTTAGACTGTGTCAATATTTTAATTGCGATAGTAAAATTATTGTAATTAATAAAATAAATATGTACAATAATTTTTGATTTGTGAGTGTGCATTGAATTGTAGCGGGTATATTATCCGTTCATCTTAGAAAATGGGGAGGACCGAGCCCAGTAGTGAGATATTTATGACCTGTAATGTATGGTTCTAAAATACCGTTAGAATTATTATAGAGTTTATTAGAACTATACAAACACGTGTAACACAGGTATAAATATAACCGAACACAACAAATCCAAATGTAATGCAGAGGGTCGTAATTCAATAAAATGCTCCAAGTCCGTCACTATTAGATTCCCGAATGTACACACGTCACGCCCGTATCGTAATCGTAGCTTGACTGCCCCCCTCTCTCCATCAGGCCGTCGTTTTATACTTCACAAATGCAGAAAAGTCCGCAACACCTGGCTAATGATGCTAACAAGCGAGTACAATAGGACAATAGGGTATTTTCCACAATAATTAGAAACGTATGCCAATAAATAAGTGAACAAAAGAAGATGATCATAAAAGGATTACGATTAGTTCAAATGCCGACAGGTAATAAAATGTGCTTCTACAGATCTGTACGTGGAATTTGTCTTTGTCGGCGCCTAGGTTGTAACAGTAAGATAATGATGACGAGAATTTACTAGAATATTCAAATCCATATACTACTGTAAAAATTGTATTTTCATTCTTGTATGATGTTGAAGACCACAGGCTGTAAAAATATCCCGGAGTTTTGAAGGGCTTGCACGGGGTCACGGAAAGGTCAAGATGTAGAGGCCCCTTTGACTTTAATGTAAATGTAGAGTGAAACTGACTGATAATTATTCATGTCTACGTCGTATAAAAATGCACTCAAGGACAAGCCCTGGTAACAACTATACTAGTAGATGAGAAATATTTACTGGGCTATTGGGATGAGGTAGCTAAAGGAACTAAGAATTTGGGACTATGGGGCCTATGGTGTTAGAATTTTCCGGGAACATGGATAAAATCGGCAGGCAGTGACTCGCCATACACTTTCATATCATTCTATTCTTTAAAAAAAATGAAATCAGTTAAACATGTAATAAATGAAATTCTTTTATACGTTAAAACACAATTTTACCTAACTTCGAGCATAAAATATGTGATCAATGGAGGGACAGACCGTCTTACCTCACTTTACATAATTTTATGAGGAAAATGGTTTACAGTATGTGAGGGCTTTTCCGATCGTTCAGTTTACATACATTAGGCTCAAATTAAAAAAAAAATATAGCGGCTGAAGATACTGTCTTATTCCAAGGATGTGGGGTTGGAATACTGGCAGAAAAAACCTAAATGCAGAAAAGTTGAAAATAGGTTTTTCGATGCGCCACAGATTAGACGGCTGATAAAAAATTGCAATTTTGTGGAATTCATGAATCATCTGGAAAAAAGAACATGAGAATGATTTGTTTTGCTAATAAAAAAAATCTGGATATAATACATTGAAAAACAAACAATTAGTAGAGGGCATGTTACCAATTCTTAGGGATTTAGTACACGATCATGAAAAGTCATTATTTATGTTGTCATTTGGATCGATTTTCCGAAAATCTTAGCGAACATTTAAAGAACAATTTACTTAAAAACTATGTGTAATTTAAAAACAAACAATAAAAGTTGCTTTCGTAATTAACACCATTGATTTAACTAAACACGCTTAATAAAACTCATGAAATATTATCAGTGTTGAGATTGATCAACACTGCTCCATTCATAAGTGAATAATGACATTGATCATTATTCACTTATGATCGGAGCACAGTATCTACTAATTACAGTATTTTTTAGCAAAATTGTTCGCGACATAATATGAAAAGAACTAACAGACGAACTAATTAGTAATAAGCATAATAATTAATTTAAATTATAAGTTTGAACATTATTAAGGTTCTGTTGTCCAAGACTACATTTGTATAATCACAGATTTCGCCAAGGCTACACTGTTAATTTGACTTTAACAATAATCAAAAGAGTATATATGCGTGTGTCTATCAAATACATGGTAGTGTGTTTTAATGTATTTTTTATTTATATAACGTATTTTTTATGCATAATTTTAAAAAATATTACCATTCTGCACTACTTCTCAATGTAAACTATAAGTGTGCGAAATTTCATACTCCTCCGTCCGCGCAATTTTCGTAAAAAGGGGTACAAAGTTTCTGCTGTTTTTTCTTTACGTATTAAATAGTAACTAGTGGTCGCCCGTGGTCGAAATTCGACCATAATAATTTGTTGTCAAAGACCATCACTTCTATAATCACTGCTTTCGCCAAGGCTACACTGTTAATTTGACTTGAACAATAAACAAAAGAGTATATATGCGTGTGTGTAGTAAATATATGGTAGGGTGTGTAATGTTTTTTTTATTGAGTTAATGTATTATTTATGCATAATTTAAAAAACATATTAGCACTCGTCGCTTTTTCTCTGTATAAACTATAAATGTGCGAAATTTCATATTCCTCCGTCCGAGCAATTTTCGTAAAAATGGGTACAAATTTTTGCTTCACGTATTAATATAGTAATTAGTAATAATAAACACTTTCAAAGGACATTTTTTTTATTATAAATGACCCTTCAAGCCAGGCGTCTGGCCTAACATAGTTTTTATTTAGAGCTCTTTTTTAGTCAGATGTTCTTTTCTGAACTGTCTGGAGATATTTTAGCCGCTTTCTCTTTTTCTATAGTTACCTATCTTATTCTTAGCTATTATATTAAAGTCTTACAAACGACACTATTAGACGGGTGAAGTCCACCAATCTGTCGGAGACAATCGTGGGTAGTTGTCAGTCTCATCCTAAACGATGAGACAATCTTCACTTCACTGAATATTGACCGCCTACGTCCAGTTTGTATCGCTCAGTCTTCCGAATAAATACCTCGTTCCATAAATTCATAAACTTGGGAATTGTTTATATTCTAATGAGACCATTCATAGTGGACCAGAACAGCCGACAGACAGAATCATGAACGATGTTTCCAAACTAATTTCCATTAAGTTCTCAGCCTATTCAATTCTATTTGAGAGCGCGGTACCTATTAATCAATTTTTCAAAGAATATTCATGTACTGTTTGAATAGGTTTCATGGAATTTCTGATTACCTGCTTTGTTTTATTAATTTATTTGATTTGCGATATAAGTAGATTTCCTAGTAGAACTTTGGGAACGCTTAAAGTAGATCAATGTTTCTCAAATGGGGATATGTGTACCCATGAATGTAACCCAATTAATTCTAATTCTATCCGTGCAGGAATGGAGAAAGAATACAATTTCCTGCGGCCGGGCGGCCTGTCGTAAGAGGCGACTTAAAAACCCACAGCCAGGTGGTAGGGCATTTGCCCGACTGGATGGCTACCACCCATGGTTTAAAGTATGTCGCTATAACAACCTTGAGTTGTGTTCTGGCATTAGTGACCAGGTTCCAATCTCCTATAACAACTGTTTAGCTGATTAGCGCGTATAACACGTATGAACAATGCAACAAGCGTAATTGCACTTGCAATCGCCATGGGTATACATCAGTTAATCGTAGGGTATATGTAACATATGGCAAATGCTTTACTGATTCATGCATTCATGAACCTATACTAATCACTTACAGGTTTTATTACTCCTTCGAATTTGAGTCATCTGTTGTTCGCGTAATCCCTTTGTGTGCCTTCCGGTAAGACGTCATAAATCCTTCCTTTCTATTTTTTGCATTTGATGCATGTTTAGAAGTCACAAAGTTACAAGTTGATAATTCCAAGGAGTAGTGCGCATGTTGCCAGAGTCTATCTTACAAATATATAAAGTCAGTCAGCCGAGACGGAGTTAGTTGAGTTTCAACTGCGATCGAGGGGTTACGTAGTGTTCTTTCGGAGCGAGTATCTTATAACGACGGATTTTGGACGATTTATGTCATTATGATTTTCTACTTTACGGTTTGGACTTGTTGCATTCGGTTTTTATTTGTTAGAATTGTGAATTACGTGTGTGTATTTCTAATAAAAATAATTCTAACGGCATTTTGAATTCACATCCCATAAATTCGTAACAATTGTAGTAAAAAATTGCGCCTAGAATCGCCATGGGTGTATTCTATTATTTAACTGTAGGCGATGTGTGACATATTACGACTGCTTAGCTGACTCACGCGTAAACTAGTATGTAAACTGGTCCTAAAATCGTATTAATTTGCAACAAGAAACAACTCCATATATCACACTAATTAAAAACACATATCTAATGCTCTTTTTTATTGTATTTCTTTTTTAATAAAATTCATTCAATTTTTTTTTGTCTGTAACCAGATTTTAGTTGTCGCGGTAGCGTAATGGCTAGCACAGCACACGCATCCCAATCACAAAGGGCGCGGGTTCGATCCTGGCTGGAACGCATGCACCGCTTAGACATATTTCTGTCTTAATATGCACATTGTTACAATTACCACATGCTAACAATGGTGAAGGAAAATATCGTGATGCAACCTGCACATCGAGATAACCGATGTGTCAAACCTTCCTATGTGTAAAACCTATAATGAGCCCGAGACCAGCAGTGGGACATATATGTAGTGTTATTATAATCGGTTGTTAAAAGGGTTTCCCATATACCTGAAACTAAAAGGGGTGCTTAACCCTATAACTTTGAGAAACCCTAATGTAGATCTATTTTTTTTACCTTTTTTTATTGCATGAGTTCAGCAGACAGGCAGATGGCCCACCTAGTGGAAAGCGGTTACCATCGCCTATAGACATTTATAACACCAAAGGTGCTACCCATGTACTGCTGCTCTCTAAAAGGAGACTGGAACCTGGTCACTAATGTCGGAACACAACATATTAAGGTTGTTATGGCGACATGCTCTAGACCAGTGGTGGTAGCCATCCAGGCGAGCAAATACCCTGCCAACGACTGTGGGTTGTTTTGTCGCCTCTTACGACAAGCCGCCCGGCTGCAGAAAATGGTATTCTTTCTCCATTTCTACACGAATAATGTATAATTACTATGTATTCATTCATACTATGACAGAGAATATAGTGATTGAATGAATTATTATCTACAACAAGGCACAATAGGAATTGGAGGGAAATTACCAAAAGTTTTAGTGTTCCGAGGTAAATCATGCAAATTTAAAACAGCCTATACAATAAAAAGCTAATTATAAACAAACATACTCACGTTTATGTAAGTTTGCATTATCATAAGCCTTAACATATATTCTATTTATAGGAACACTAGCAAACAATCACGTAAATAGAATAGGTAATATTTGTTTCATTTTATCATATTTCCACACAAATTGAACCAAACAAAAGATTTATTCAATAAATTAACACATAATGACGTCAATATTGGTCAATCAGTGATGTTCGAATGTCATGATGTATTGATTAAAATGCCTTTCAAAATATCTATAACGTATTCAACATTATCCATTGTAATAATGAGCTTTTGTTCTGGAATGCGATATGAGGAAACCTCCCGGAAATGTTTTGTTTATGTATTTAATTAATACATAGTATTTTTTTTTATTGGAGGAGTTCAGCAGACAAGCAGACGGCCCACTCGATGGAAAGCGGTTACCATCGCCTATGGACATTTTCAACACAAAAAGCGCTACAAATGCGCTGCTGCTCTCTTAAGGGAGACTGGAACCTGGTCACTAATGCCGGAACACAACTTAAACTTGTTATGGCGGCATACTCTAAACCAGGGCTGGTAGCCATCCAGTCGGGCAAATGCCCTACCACCTAGCTGTGGGTTGTTTTGTCGCCTCTTACGACAGGCCGCCCGGCCGCAGGAAATTGTATTCTTTCTCCGTTCCTGCACGGATAAATTATACACATATATATATGTAAATTTAAGATAATAATGTATATTTAAGTATTTTTAATCAAACTAAGTTCCATTGAAGATCATATTGTGAAAGTTATAACAAAAATTAATTTCTGTTCCGACATCAGTGGCCAGGTTCCAGTCCCCACTTAGAAGCCGGTAGGACATTGGCAGCACTTTTAGTCTTGTAAATATCCTTACGCGATATACATATATTAATCTATGTCCATCCTCGGCATCGAAAATATATACTGAGTTTCAGCCAAATCATTCCAGGAGTTTTTCCGTGAAAGCATAACAGACCGACAGATTTAAATTCGCATTTATAATATTTATAGAGATTTGAATTCGTATTATGAGGAAACTACCCTAATTAAAATATAATACACTTAATATAATTTCTCCTTCCTTTTAAAGTAAATTGTGCTTTAATATTTCTAAGCGCGGTATAATGTCTTTTCTATCTTTACCCCTTTATGTAAAAGTGGCCGAGATAAGGTTTTCAAAGGTTCAAAATAATTAAACAACATAATTACTAAGCCGCAAAACAACATTAGGCAAAAGGAAGAGAAAATTAAAGTTCCCCTTTTGTGAGAGCAGTGTAATTTTCTTTGTGAAATTCTCCTAATTAACCGTGAGGCGAGTTTAAAAACAGCGATCAATCATAATGATTATCACGTTCCTTCGTCCTTTGAAGCTGCCAAGAGTTGTGTACTTTACAAAGTCGAATAACTGATACGAATGCGGCTTGCCCGTATGACCTTTATGAAGTAGAGAATGACTAATCATCTTGGAAAGCGGAAATGAAAGCCCAACCGATTATAGCCTAAGTATTTAGAAGTTTTTCTTCTCGATTTTGTCTTATTTTTAAGGTGAATTGAAGGGTTTTAAACCGACTTCAAAAGGAGGAATTTCTTAATTCGTCTGTATGCTTTTTGTATATTCGTTACTCGATTTCTCCGTCAATTGTAAACTGATTTTCAATTTTTTCCTTTTAATCGAAAGGTTATCCTCCCGAATAGATCACATTGTCACGATGTCTGGATCTGATGAGTAGATTCCAAGGAATTAGAGACAGTCACGAAAATTAATAACAGACTTCTTCGTAACACGATATCTCCGTCAACTCTAAACCGATTTTCAATAAAAAAATTTCTTTACTCGTAAGCCTATCACTCTTGAGGTGTTGCCATGGTCACTAAGTCAGATTCTGGTGAGTGGACTCCAGGGAAATCGAGAGTAAACATTACTTATTAAAGAACGCCGTATGCATAACTTCTTGGAAAAAAAGATTGTATACGCGTGTAGGTATTATATTTTATACAGGCGCTTAATTTTTTGTGTGCATGTAATGTGATTTCTCCGTCTATTGTGGGCCGAATTTCAATTATTTTTCTTTATTCGTAAGACTATACATCCGAAATGTACCCATGATTACTAAGTCAGGATCTGATGAGTGGATCGTAGGGAAATCGAGAACAACCCTTGTTGTCGAGCGTGAACAGCGAAGAGTGAGATAGTAATCTTGTATACGCCATAGTACAATTTCTACAGGCGCGTAATATATTATTTTTAAATCTATTCATGTGTTAGCGCAACTAAAAAAATGTTTTTTTTTAACAAAAACAAAACCGATCATAAACTAAAAAGCAAACCATAAATAATAACCGCCTTCTTTCTACAATATCTTTAAGTTGGTTCGAAGTAATACATAACTACTATAAGTAAAACTGTGCATTTTTCTTAGCAGCGACTTCAACTTTTTTTTTATTGCAGGAGTTCAGCGGACAGGCAGACGGCCCACTTGATTGAAAGCGGTTACCATCGCCTATGGACATTTGCAACATCGAAGGTGCTACAAATGCACTGCTGCTCTATTAAGGGAGACTGGAACATGGTCACTAATGCCGGAACACAACACAAGGTTGTTATGGCGACATACCTTAGACCAGGGGTGGTAGCCATCCAGTCGGGCAAATGCCCTACCACCTGGCTGTGGGTTGTTTTGTCGCCTCTTACGACAGGCCGCCCGGCCGCAGGAAATTGTATTCTTTCTCCGTTCCTGCACGGATAGAACATGTCGTAGAAAGAATGCGGTTGCTATTTATTCTTTGCTTTTTAGTTTGTAGTCAATTTTGTTTTTGTAAAAAAAATAACAATAACAGTTCGTTAAATATGTTTTGCTGAATAAACCGACATTAAACGGTTTTTGCTTCACACTTACAAATCGCAGCCCTGTGGTAAGTACCTTAAGTTTTAGTCACTGACAAACACATATACGTATCGGCAAATTTTGCGCAGGACGCGTAGATCGTTTCTTGTATTATGGTAAGGTGCTTCAATGATTAGTGGACTGTTGTAGTAAGATTATATGAGCTTTATTAGAAGATATAACACGTATGTGTTTAATGAATGCATCGCCGGACGCCGCTTCCCTGTCTCCCCGACGGAACCGGTTGGCCTTAACAGGACGCCCGCCAGCCCGGTGGACTGACGACCTACGCAACATCGCCTGCAGAGGCTGGGTGAGGAAGACGGGAGAACAAGATATGTGGCACGTACTTGGGGAGGCCTACGTCCAGCAGTACACAGAGATTGGCTGAAGAAAAAAAAGTATGGATTTAATGTAAGTATGAATTTCATTTCAGTGTGTATATTTAAATTGTTAAGTCCCATCTTATCTGTTCCATTTCATTTAAGTTACGTTGCCTAGTGCAGATCACTTAACTTGCAGCGATAAGGCCGCCTATTGTTTTACCAAGAAGGGCTACGTTCCATTAGGGTCTTGCAACGACCACGTTTACGACCGCGATTGTACCCGTTCCACTTGCTTGCCAGCGTTACAATCGTAAACCCAAGTGGAACGGCCATTCAACCAACCTCTTGATATGGGTCGTTGTGAGCGTTGTGTGATCGAAAATGATGACGTCATTAGTGACGTTTTCGCCACGACCACAACGATCGCGGTCGCTTTGTGGAACGGCTAATTGAGCATTTTGGGCGTTGTGAGTTACTAATGAAACGCTCTGAAGGTAGACATACAGCGCGTCCATTAGTAGCTCACAATGCCCAAAATGCTCAATTAGCCGTTCCACAAGGCGACCGCGGTCGTTGTGGTCGTGGCGAAAACGTCACTAATGACGTCATAATTTTCGATTACACAACGCTTAAAACGACTCATTTCAAGAGGTGGATCGAATAACCGTTCCACTTGGGTTTACGATTGTCACACCGGCAAGCAAGTGTAACGGGAAAAATCGGTCGTGAACGTAGTCGTTGTGAGTCCCTAATGGAACGCAGCCATAGATATAGACATAGACAACACTTTATTGTTCACCAAAACAAAAATGCACAAGAAGACAATAGTTACTTGGTAAAAAAAAAAGCGGCCTTATCGCGAAAAGCAACCTCTTCCAGACAACTTGACTCAAATAGTATTGTAAGTATATGCATATTAACCAATTGTATTTCAAATTGCATATTGTAAATATGCAATTTTGTACTTGTTTATGTAGATGTGTAGAAAAGGGTTATCTCTCCATTTCACCATAATATACTATACTTGCTTGTGGTTTGGTAGTTACTGTAGCCACCACAACGTTACTTTAGGTCGTAGCGTCATATCGCATAACCTTTAAAATTCCCCAATAAACGGACAGCATAAAACAAAATTATCTTTTTATTCGACTATTAATTCCATAGACTAGCTCGGTAGAAGTCTTTAACTTTATTATATCAGTATATTTTATATTAAAACAGTTTAGCGTTGTGTATGAGGTATTTGACACGTACATGAGCGCAGCGGTTCATAACTTTGTGGTTATAAGATATATTTTAATATAAATATTCTTTAGAAGGAACTAATATTCAGGTATTAGTTTAAAGATAAGACAAGGATTAGTGCCAACGACTTAAGGGATTGAAGTAAAGGCAATGCAGCAAACGTCTTTGCAGAAGCTATGTACGTTTGATGTGGTGTGTTTCCATAACAACGAAACGATATACACAAAAGTACCGGGTCATATTTTAGGAAATATCTATTGGCTATAAGACCGCCGATTGTACTTGAATAATAATATTCTTGATTTTATGTCACTTTTTTTCAATAAAGTATACCTATTATATTTTATTCTATTCTATATTTACGATAGTAAGTTAGTACCGCCTATTTACGCCTATAGAAGAAGACAACATTACATTGGAGAGAGGATTACAAGGACATTCGACCAATAAAAACAGCTAAATATCTTCTGACTCCTACATGACTAGATTCATTTTCTTAGTTCATCTTTCTCTCACTTTTTGGCGTTATGTTTTTACTAAGGGATAACGTTCATGAAATTCCTCTTTCACGATATACTTATGTGGTATTTATATTGACTTATGAAATGATTAGACAATGATGAAAGATTTCCATATCTCCCATATATATATATTGCAGGAGTTCAGCAGACAAGCAGACGGCCCATTTGATGGAAAGCGGTTACCATCGCCTATGGACATTTGCAACACCAAAGATGCTACAAATGCGCTGCTGCTCTCTTAAGGGAAACTGGAACCTGGTCACTAATGCCGAACTCAAAGTTGTTATGGCGACATACTTTAAACCAGGGGTGGTAGCCATCTAGTCAGGCAAATTCCCTACCACCTGGCTGTGGCTTGTTTTGTCGCCTCTTACAACAATTGATAAAATTCTCCGTTCCTGCACGGATAAAAGTAAATATGCAGAAATGGTTAAAAAAAACTAGATTGTATAGGAATTGTAAATTAGCTTATGGAAAAGTGAATAACTGTATGAAATACGATTAGTTTAAAAGTAAGCACTACCCTGGTCTTCTTTGAGTTGTAGCATTCCCATAATGCTAGTTTGGCTGCGAATCGAACATATAACGGGAAAGGTGTGGTGGTGGAAGCTGCGGGTAGATCTGCCGGAAATAAATAAATATATAATCTTAAAAAAGTCATATTGCAATTATGTTTATCATTGTTCATTTATGTCATATTTATAAATAGTTTAATGTAGTGTGGGCACAATCTGCGTTGTCAGTTACTGGCATACAAAAATTAACTGTTCGTACTATATAATAATATCTGTCGCTATTAAAAATAAATTATTTCTTTTTTTTACATTCTTGCTCAGACACGCCATAGCATAAATTATAATTGCAATAGTTAAACCAGTATTATTATTACTAGTTGTAATAATAACACTGGCAAATAGTCCCCATATTCCCAGACTATTAGGACCACTAGCAGTTAACCCCAATAGCCCGGTACTTTTTGTCCTCATTTCCCACAATAGTCCTACACTGGCCGGGGCTTATCCTTGGGTGCATTATTATATGGTGTAGACAGAGATAATCGTGAGTGTCACGCCACATTTACATTAAATTTGTCAAGGGACCTCCACGTGTTGGCTTTCCCATGGCCCCACGCAAGCCCTCCAAATATCCGGGCCATTTTTAAGGCCCGTGGTCTTTAAAGACACACTATAATACTGGTAATAAAATAACGGATGATTGCGGAAACAAACGAATATCAGGCATATTATGCTAAACAGGCACATTGGGTACAAGCTCTGACTTCTAACGTCTACAGTACGACCGTCTGCGGTCTGCAAGATGACGCGGTGCGCATAATTGGGTAGTTGAGGTTACTCAGTTACTGGCATTGCATTTACTGAGGAGAAATAGGAGGCAGAGTTGGCAGGCAAATCAACTGAGATACTTTCATTCAAAAATTAACAAAAAGGTTACAAAGTTATATTTAAAAAAATCTTAATACTTATAGGTAAGTATTTTTAGAACCACAAAAGAAATTAGTGAAGACCTTGTATCTATTTTAATAACTTAATGTCGACCCATATCTCCATGGATGGATTGTGTGATGGATGGCATGATGCTGTGTGGTGTGATAGAGGACTATGGAATCAAAAGACATATTGTGTTGACCCTATATAATTGGGAGAAGAAGAAAGAACTGAGAGATCTCAGATCTTCGTTAGTCATACTTCAATTTTTTTCTTTTTTTTTTATTGCAGAAGTTCAGCAAGACAGGCGGACGGCCCACCTGATGGAAAGCGGTTACCATCGCAAATGGATATTTGTAAGACCAAAAGCGCCGCAAATGGCCTGTCGTAAGAGGCGACAAAACAACCCACAGCCAGGTGGTAGGGCATTTGCCGGACTGGGTGGTCACCACCCCTGGTCTACAGTATGCCGCCATAACAACTTTGAGTTGTATTCCGGTATCAGTAGCAAGGTTCTAGTTTCTCCTTCAAGGCCGGCAGCACTTTGGCAGGACCTCTGGTATTGCTAATGTCCATAGGCGACGGTAACCACTTTCCATCACAGTTGGGCCGTCAGCCTGTCTGCTATGCTTCAGCAATAAAAAAAACTTTAGACCAGGGGTGGTAGCCATCCAGACGGGCAAATACCCTACCGCGTGTCGCCTTTTACGATAGGCCGCCCGACCGCAGAAAAGTGTGTTATTTCTTCGGTCCTGCGCGGATAACGAAAAGCTATATAAAATAAAATAAATAATGATATGTATATTGTATTCGTCATTATAATCCACTTTTTATGTAAATGAGGTTAGATACAAAGAATAAAGTCAAACCGTATCGTGATGATGATTATTTTGTGACCTATATATATTACATTTATCAGTATACGACGACACGTGTTTTGAATAGTAGATAGTTCACCCAATGGAGATAGAACATTGAAACGTGTCGGCGAATGTATTCTAACATTTGAAAAACTTGGCTAAATGTGTGCTCTCTTTCCAGGGTCTTCTTCCTCTTTAAACGATTGCGGAGGTTGGGGCCTTGAGGTTTTACCTCTTTACTCCGACTGCACCTCAGTGGGCACCTACCCACCGGTAATTGGTTTTGGAGCCGCTGAAGCCTTCTCCACATGGCAATGGCTTCGCAACTCACGTTAGACAATCTGCGGCATCCGATGGCCTTCGTGGGCTGTACGCTGGCTACTTCTGCGGTTTAGTTGGCCATTTGCCACTTTGGTTATGGTATGTATGTGGTCTAAATACTGTTGCAAGCCGATACCTACTTATCCTTTGCAGGTGTCTTTGAATTTGAGTTGTGATCAGTATATCAAAACTCAGATGGCGGTGATGACGCGCGCTTACGGTGGGGTAAAAAAATATGTTTTCGCCACCGTAAGTCGTCATAAAATCTTCTTTCCTCTGTTGGTATTTCATACGAATTCTTGGAAGCCATTAAGCTGACCATTTAACGATTTCAAGAACCAGTGGGCGGCATGTTGCTAGGAGGCAATGTCTAATTTACAAATGGATGAGGGTCGGTAAGTCGGGAAATGCAAGGCGTTACCTAGTGCACTTTCGGAGCGAGTATCTTATAACGACGAACATCGTGCGATTTATGTGATAACGATTTTATTCTCTACGGTTTGGTTTTGTTGTACTCGGCTATACTTGTAAGAATTGTGAATTACATGTGTGCACTTCTAATAAACGTTGTGTTCATTCCAACGGCATTTTTGAAATTTACATCTTACAAATCCCCTACAAATTCGTAACAACACGAAGAACCGGCATGGGATACCTTTTGTGCCGGACAATGGTACAGTTTATTTATTGGGATAGTCGGAGTATTCCGGGGGCAAATAACCCGTGTAGCTACTTCCTCTCTAAATAAATTAGATCTAATCACAAGAGCTTAACGAGCCGTGAAGCAGTGAAAGAAACCCTAGTATCACGTATGTTATATTATTAGGGAGGTACTAGAGTTTTCAAACCAAAATTTAAACCCTAGTGCATAACCCTGGTTTATTTAGAGAACAAGCGTTTACACAGTTTACATTGTATGAAATTCTTGTCTAGGCGCTAGTTCCTCCGGAAGATTTACTTACTGTTAAATCGCAAACTATCCCATTTTCCGCTATAAAAAGTTTCCTATGTCTATCCTTGGTATTGAAACTACATGTATACCGAATTGCAACCAAATCAGGTCAGTAGTTTTTTTGTGAAAATATAACAGACAGACAGAGTTACTTTCTCATTTATTATATTAATAAAAGAGCGATAATAGTGACAAGTATGAATATACTGACTACTAGGTATAAAGACATTTACTTCGGTCACAATCAACACGACACAACTGTCTCTGAGTTCACATAAACAATATTATTATTATTGTTAACAATGCGGCATAATGCAAACACTGACTGACTGCCACGCTAATGATAATAATTGATTATCCAATTGGCATAATGGATAAACTGTTTACAGACGTCTTGATAGTTACGTATTGTTGTTTATGTATGTATGTCATCAATTATTATATATTAGGCGTTTTCACGCGACTTTGCTTGTTTTAGCTTCGGCTCTGTATCTAACGGCAGCTGTAAGCCTAGCGACACACCTACAGAACGTTCGGCGCGGAATTTTCGGCGATAGTAGGATCAGCGTTAATCTGAACTGGTCAGAATTTCCGCTGATGTGTCATAGGTAACTTAAAAACATTGAGAGCGTATGTAGAAGATAGGGGTTGAAGAAGGGAGAAGTACTTAAGTTAATTGGTTTTTTTTTCATAACCACTCAAAATTCGTTTTATATAATAAATATATTAAAACAACATTTTCATGGCTTAAAGGCTTTGATGCCAGCCATAAAATTCGTAAAAATAGAATAGAATATTCTTTATTGCTCAAAAGAAAATAGTACACATAAGTTAACAATCCTTCAACTAGTACAATCGGCGGTCTTATCACTAACAGCGATTTCTTCCAGACAAACTTCTTTTTCAATTTCACATTTCTAATAATAGGTCGATATTCAGTGCGCATAGTTTGAAATATATAAAACCATATATACATATATTAACAGTAAATAAACATATATAAAAGTATTATCTATGATTTTCATGTTTCTGGTTTTTCCTATTTACGTGAATTAATTAGTTGTGTTTTATTTCATTTTTCAACAACTTTCTTGTATTTAATTTAATACTGGATTTTGATTGGATTTTTCAACTTTGGACCTATGATATACATCCAATAGAACGCACGTATGGAAGCGAGAGTTGGGTATGGAACAGAGAGCATGAAAGTAGAGTAAACGCGGTCGAGATGCGAGCACTGCGCAAAATCTGCAGAGTGACGCTCGCGGACCGCGTTCGTAATACCGAAGTAAGAAAGAGAGTTGGTCTGAAAGAGAGTGTCGGGGTGAAGGTAAGGAAAGGAATGCTCCGGTGGTTTGGGCATGTGGAAAGAATGCATGATGAAAGAATGACTAAACAGATATACAACGCAAAAGTGGATGGATGCAGAAGTCGTGGAATGCCACGTCACACCTTCCATGATTAAATTGATCGTGTACTAACAGAAGGTGATGTCAGGAGCCTTAAGAACAGACGAGCGTGCATGACAAGAGTTATGAATGTCAAAGAAGCAAGTGAGGTGTGTAATAATACCCCGCAAGGGAACTGACGTGAAGTTATGTATGTATGTATATACAATGCAATATTAGTGAAAAACATAAGGGAGGTTACATTTACAAAACAATATCTCAAGAATTATACTCGTACTTTCCGCAGGCGTGTCGCTGAGCAAAGCTGACAGACATTACATGCTTCAAGCAAATGTAATCAATTTTGTTGCAAGGCATAGAACTAAATGAATACAGCAATAGTCATTGAATGACTCAATTTTATGTCTATATAGACCACTTCAGTTGCTTTACCCCAATTGAAAGACAGAAGTTGTACCATGTAATAAATATTAATTCAATAACTACAATGTACCTACCAGGGCCCCTGCTATTACAATATCGTCATAATGGTTTACCACTGGCGTCATAAGGATTGTTTTTCATACAAATCATCGAGGTCGATCATCTTGACGATATTGTAGTAGCAGAATTGGGGCCCAGTATATTGTACTCGTAGTATCTAAATTGCAATATCTCGCGCATTTTATATCTTAGGCGAGGGCGGCGAGTTAGTATATCGCCACCATACCTTGAAAAAGGAGACACTCCATTCTTAATAATCTAACAAAATCCTTTGAGTCAAATATTTCAAAGCACCAATAAATGTTAAATAACAAACTACGAAAGCCTCTCTTCTCGTTGTCAGCAAAGTTGCAGGGCCTTATAGTATTTTTCGCAAGACAACCAAAGTTGCATTTCTAAATATCTTTCTAGATACGTCTGTGAATAACTGTGCTTTTTCAGTAACATATATATATATATATATATATATATATATATATATATATATATATATATATATATATATATATATATATATATATATATATAAATCAATTGCTGTTCGTTAGTCTCGCTAAAACTCGAGAACGGATGGACTGATTTGGCTAATTTTGATTTTGAATTATTTGTGGAAGTCCAGGAAAGGGTTAAAAGGTAAATATGAAAAAAATGCTTGGAATATAGTAAAAACAACAATTTCGCTTTCCCTTAGAAACTATTCCTACCTGTCAAACATTTGATGTTCGTCGGGTCGTTTAGAAATCAATTAATTTTTAAAAGAAGTTTTTTTGTTAATTTTTTGCCTTTTGAATGTCAAACGTTTGATGTTCCGTCCGGTTAATTTTTGGCCACATTTTTTACTAAATTTGAAACATTCTACAATTATCATTCAGCATTTTTATTTATTGATTCTGAGGCGGTACGAAGTTTGTCGGGTCAGCTAGTCATCCATATAAATTACTTTGTTAAACCTTTTATTAGTATAAACTACATAAAAAAGACGAATAATAATAATTATGGAGTAAAGATATTGCTGGAGAGTGCGTTGCGTCGCTTCTTCTCTTTTAACAGTAACGAAAATTGTTTTGGAAGCGGTTTCATTTATTCAATAAAACATATTCTATAAGATGTACTCGGTTCATTGACCGCATAAAATCTGAGTTCACTAGCGCGATATACCGCGACTAAATTTAAAACTAGATGGCCTAATTTACTTACTGCACTCGTCTTGCCTTTTAAATAACATCTTCTAATCATTCTATCCGTGCAGGAACGGAGAAAGAATACAATTTCCTCCGGCCGGGCGGCCTGTAGTAAGAGGCGACAAAACAACCCACAGCCAGGTGGTAGGGCATTTGCCCGACTGGATGGCTACAACCCCTGGTCTAAAGTATGTCGCCATAACAACCATAAGTTGTGTTCCGGCATTAGTGATCAGGTTCCAGTCTCCCTTAAGAGAGCAGCGGCGCATTTGTAGCACCTTTGGTGTTGCAAATGTCTATAGGCGATGGTATTCGCGTTCCATCAAGTGGGCCGTCTGCCTGTCTGCTGAGCTCCTGCAATAAAAAAAAAATTAAATCTTCTGTGTTAAATTTATTGTAATAATTTTAAATCAGAGAGTTTAATGCATTATTGGAGAATCGCTTAAAGAAATTGACACGTGTCTAGATATAATAATAGATGCGAGAAATGGCGTAAAGTCCCTATTCTGGCCACTAGATGGCAACACATAAGACCCAGTTCCTATATCTTACCGAAAGTTCATTTGCCTTACTACCGGTTAAAATTTAACATAAGCTCCATACAAGTAATATCAAAATTCAACCGATAGTAAGGCAAGTGAATGAATAGTAAGGTATAGGAACCCGCCATATGTGGGTCCTGTACCTAATTGCTAGCTTCACAATAAAAAGAGCGTAAAGTTCTACGTTATTTTAATACCTACTACTGTACTTTATTTTATCCGTGCAGGAACGGAGAAAGAATACAATTTCCTGCGGCCGGGCGGCCTGTCGTAAGAGGCGACAAAACAACCCACAGCCAGGTGGTATGGTATTTGCCCGACTGGATGGCTACCACCCCTGGTCTAGAGTATGCTGCCATAACAATCTTGATTTGTGTTCCGCCATTAGTGACCAGGTTCCAGACTTCCTTAAGAGAGCAGTAGCTCATTTATAGCCTTTAGTATTGCAAATGTCCATTGGCGATGGTAATCGCTTTCCATCAAGTGGGCCGTCTGCCTGTCTACAGAACTCATGTAATAAATAGCCATACTCCAGTATTAAAAAAAAAACCTACATCTCACATTCGTAACACGAATCTGCGAAAGCGGTTACCTTAGGCCTCCAGAAAAATGTCCATAGATGATGGTAACCGCTTCCAATCAGGCGGGCTATCTGCTTGTCTGCTGTACTCATGCAATAAAATAGGAAACGAAAAAACCAATTTGAATTGTGTCGGTTATTCTGGGCAATGTACTTCATTTATACCCAAGTTAATCATGCGTTCTTTACGCCTTACTTGGCAACGGTATTCACGAAGTGTATACACTGAAGTCGATATTACCGAATAAAACACAGCAAATACTTATAGAACAATCGAAATAGGAAAAATAGGGTTTCCTTTCATCATTGTGTATGTTGATTATATCTTTTTTTCTGGATTGAAAAAAGATATTAAGGTTTTTTAAGGAAAGGTTAAGGTGATTTGGATTTGTAGAGATAAGGGACAAAAGAAGACTTGCGAACCACGTTTATGACAACAGCGTAAACAGTAGACTTGGTGCTGGTGGACCGCAGCTTACTTACCATTACCAAATCACAGATATCCTCAAGAAACAAAAACCCCTTTCATCAAAGCACTATGATTCCATGGAACACTCTTCACTATCTCTAGTAGTATTGGGATACTGGGTGTCGACGTAACGACGTGCAGTTTCGGGGTCATCTGAAAGGCAAAGCCACATTTGCTTAGTTAAAGCTTGATCTTCTAAACTGGTCCAAGCAGTACTTCATCCCGCGGCAACAACTTGCGCTTTACAAAGCGCAAATTAGGCCACGCATACTGCTCACACATATGGGCCGGGCCACCCGCTTACCAGACAGACGCCCTCGACTTCAATCAGCATCGCGCCGTCCGTATTGTCGGCGGTCCCATACTAACAGGCGGCTTAGAAATTAAAATCGCTTAACTTTGGAGAGACTTTGAGTCTCTCTGCGTATTCTACCGCCTGTACAATGGGGAATATTCTGAGGAACTGATTGATTTGGTGCCAACAGCTCATTTTTACAAGTGCACCGCTCACCATCGACGAATCGTTCATCTCCATTTCCTTGAGCTCCTACGCCACGGTTCTCCACAACGTTTATATCGCGTAAGACAATTATTTGGAGGGAACTTCCCGCCGAGATTCTTCCTCCGCGGTACGACATGGGGTTCTTTAAAAAGGGAGCTATAAGACTTGTTAGAGGCCGGCAACGCCCCTGATGTTGCAAACGTGTGTAAGCGACAGTAACCACTTTTCATCAAGTGGGCCGTCTGCTTGTTTGCCTACTTCAGACAATAAAATAAAATAAATGTGTCAGTTACAGTATAATATACATTAGTTGTACTTAAGAAGGCAATAGTTGTAATCAGCAGATCACAATCCACTCATGAACGTAGGCCTCATCAAGTTTATGACACAAACTGTCCCGGTCGTCCGTTTGCCTCATCCGGTTTCTACCGACGACCTGACCTACGTCATTGAACCACCCGATTGAAGGGCGTCCTACACTATATTACCAAGAAAACAATATATAAGAAAATTTCTGACAAACTTCCACTTATAGGATACTATTATTAATAAATTGGAGAAGTAATTTATTTAAAACATTTAACTACTAAAAATAGAACTAACTTAAAAATATATATACAATGGTAAAAAAATTAAACCCTATATATACTAAAGCCCGTCTAGCCCCACCAGACCACTATCGCTGGCCATTGTACCTAGAAGGTTGGCAGAATTACGTCGCTGAATACAGAAGGTAATCCTTTGAGCGAGGTAAGCTCCAGCCTTCCGGTCTCCTGTTGTATCGACCAGACTTTTTTTCATATTTTAATATATATTAATGAATTGTTTATTAATAATAATAAAAAACTTTTTGTTGTTTTGTTAACATAAAGCTATCATTACATATTTACATATTATTAATATGTGTAACATTGTTACTGATCTAGGTCGACCGGTATCATATAGACCTCTGTTCTAAGTGGTAAAATGGTTAATGTTTGCTAAACCTCTGACCTCAAGTCGTTCCTGATATAGCATAGAATAGGTACTTGTCGTGCTACTTGAATATAGACAACTCGAGGATCGCAATTTAAACACTACATTGATTTACCACTGATTCAGAAAAGTATAAACCATAAAAAAATTAGACGGCGAATTGAGAACATCCTTTTTTTTAAATCAGTTAATACCATTAAGAAAGTGCATACAGACATAGCGGTGAAGTCAAAAAATAAAATAATATTATAAAACTATTTATTTGTACATAACGGTGGTACGTTAACAAATCGCGTTACCACTTTCACAAGATTTAAAAAAAAACGAATATCACTGGTGTCTTACATATTCAACTTAAAACTAAACTATCACAGTCAGGTATCCAAAATTAAAGATCTGTCTACATATACCGCTCTCGTACTCTCGCGAACATTTCTGCCGTATCAACCTTGTTAGGCCCTTCATTCTTCCCGAAGAATGTTGTTTTGGTCGTCTTGAACAGTCCTTTGCCGTTTTCTGCTGTTTTTCTCCAGTAAACTGTTTGGACTGCATGCCTTCCAGCGATGTAGCGGGTTGCGCTTCCTATTAGCTGGCGCTTGTCCATTATTTGCGACGATATTGATCACTGTGTTAGAATTGAGTACTGGCCTTGGCTTAACGAGCAGTGATTAAAAGTTGAAGTGTTTCGCCCGATCGGGCAGAGACTATGTCTCTGAATTATTAGTATCAAAGAGCCTGTTGTCTCGACGAGTGTTATAATATTTGTGTGCAGGAAATTTAATGGTGTCGTTTTTATATACTGCGTCGCACGTGTCAAACGTTTGACCAGCTGATAAAGGATCCGCAACGCGCGTTGTGACGTCGCCTTGTTTACTTGTGTGTGTTTTAAACTTTGCACTTGGTTAGTTCGTGTTGCAGAAATGATTTAGGGTTGATACGATGCAGTTTTATTAACAATATTATTATTACTACTATTTACTTTTATTACTATTACTATTTTATTAACAATTATAACAAGTTTAGAAAAAAGTAATTATATTTTAAATTTAATATTTTCTTAAGTTTTCGCGACTTGTATACATAATAAAACTACGTTTTAACGGTTTTAAGCGCGGTAATTTTATTTGATTTTGGTTTTTCCGACGTTTCCGCCACTTTTCAGTAACCGTGATCACGTTAAAGTTTTATTTAGCCTACCGCCAACTTGTTAATTTTAATTATTTAATTTTAATTTTGTTTATGGTTATTATTTACTCTATGGAAGCCTAATCTAATTTACTACCGCTTCGCAACGTGTTATGGCTTGAAGAGAAGAAGCGGCGCAAGAAACTCTTCAGCAAACATGCCTAGCTCTAATAATTTTATATAATATTAAAATGGGTGGAAGGAGAAATAAAACCGCGCTTTAAACCGTTAAAAGTAGTTTTATTATATTTTAAATTTGTTTTTCTTCATTCTTCAAAATATATTTTGTACATTGTTATTTTCAGTTGAAAAACAAGTTTATCTTAACATCATTCGTGTTTGTTAAAACTACTGAAACAAATAAAGATATTATCAATGTTCATGTTATTAAATAAATGATAAAAATAACAGACAGAGAACAAAAATATTTTTAACCCACTTCGTAAAAGCGTTAACGTGCGAATTACGTATAGATGAATAGGGATTTGAATTAAGCGACTTTTTGTATAGATTAGCCATTATAATATGTTCAATAAATTGCTTCTACTATCTTAAAATAATTAAATTGTGCACAGTTGGATTTAGGATTTAATTTTACTTTTGATTATACACCGAATGTGCGTGCGGAATCCGCAGGTAGAAAAACCCCCGGATATTCCGTTAACACGAAGCCGCTGAAAATAATAGTATAATTTTCTTGCCTTCAGTTGTTGTGTAAATGTTTGTCGAATAACAATAAAATAACTATTATATAGACTCACCCAAAACCTCATCGACTAAAAACGTCCACCTTGGCTTCAGAAGTAGATATCACACATACACGAAAACTGAAATCCCCTTAATTAATCAATTTAATGGTGTGTTAGCTCCATTGACATCAGTCAATTATGACATCAGTCATCAGTGAATTGCGATTAAAAATGCATTCATTTTAATTTTAAGTCATAATTTGACACATAGTAGAAGTGAAACTTCAACAGACAAGTGGAAAAACTAATGGCAACGAATAAATGGCAAAACGAATCGCAATAAAATTTTAACTTGAAGTTTTACGGGCAGGTTTTCAAATTGGACAAGTACATTAACAATTTGCCCGTAAAACTTCATTAATTTTAAGTCATAATTTGACACATAGTAGAAGTGAAACTTCAACAGACAAGTGGAAAAACTAATGGCAACGAATAAATAGCAAAACGAATCGCAATAAAATTTTAAATTGAAGTTTTACGGACAGGTTTTCAAATTGGACAAGTACATTAACAATTTGCTCGTAAAACTTCAAGTTATACAGACAAGTGGAAAAACTAATGGCAACGAATAAATGGCAAAACGAATCGCAATAAAATTTTAACTTGAAGTTTTACGGGCAGGTTTTCAAATTGGACAAGTACATTAACAATTTGCCCGTAAAACTTCAAGTTAAAATTTTGCTGCGATTCGTTTTGCCCCTTAACCGTTGCCATTCGTTCTTCCACTTGTCTATTGAAGTTTCACTTCTATTACGTGTCCCAGGACACATTTCGTTTTTTTTTATTTTGACGTTTTAATTTTCCATCTTTTTTTCTTTCTTTTTTCTTGGGTTTAATCTTAATACTGTTTATTTTATACTACTTAGCTGACAGGGTTGACGTAGCAGTCCTAAACATATATGCTAGCAGATGTAAACAGTTGTAACTAAACGCGAGGATAATTCTAGTTTACGAGCATTTCATATAAATTGTAACAATTCAAACTAGAATTATTATTAACTGCAAAAACGCTTCTAACACAGCCCTACCGTTACCTTTTATTAATGAGGAAAATGTTTCACTCAATGCAAATGATACGCGTATAGCCCATTGAGTTAATTTAGCTGCCTGTGTTCGAGCCACGTGGTTTGCTTAAATTGCTTAACTCAAGTCATTAGAAACCATCAACTAAGTGCAAAGGTGTTGGAAGCCAATTTGTTTCTGCTTAAGTAACTGAAATTTGCACAATCTTTTGTTTCCGCTATTTTGATTACAGTTATTGCGTTCTTGAGCGTCCAAATCTCAGTATAAAGACAGCTCTATCAAGAAATTTTATACAAACATGCGGCCTCAATGAGATTAGGATATTGGTTTATTAACTATAAATAGCAGCATCTGACTTTCTTTCCCAGAAGGCGTTTTTTATGATATCTTCCAAGTAATAATGTATGTAAATACCCAGAGATCTTCGACCCACTGTTGTCATAATCTGATCTTGTTCCTGACAGTCTTGTATATTAGACGTACTGCCGCAATCAGAGTACGGTGATGCATTAAGAACTACAAATAGCAGCTTCTGACTTTCTTTGCCAGAAGGCGTTTTTTTATAATATGTTTTCCAGGTAATAATGTATGTAAATACCCACAGATCTTCAATCCACTATTGTCATAATCTGATCTTGTTCCTGACGGTCTTGTATATTAGACGTACTACCGCAATCAGAGTACGGTGATGCATTAAGAACTAGAAATAGCAGCGTATGACTTTCTTTGTGTCAGAAGGCGTTTTTTTATGATATGTTTTCCAAGTAATAATGTATTTCAATACTTGTAGATACTCAACCCACTATTGTATTGTCATAATCTGATCTTGTTCCTGACGGTCTTGTATATTAGACGTACTGCCACAATCAGAGTGAGGTGATGCATTAAGAACTACAAACAGCAGCGACCGACTTTCTTCGCCAGAAGGCGTTCTTTTATGATGTGTTTGCCAAGTAATAATGTATTTAAATACTCGTAGATACTCGACCCACTATTGTATTGTCATAATCTGATCTTGTTCCTGACGGTCTTGTATATTAGACGTACTGCCACAATCACAGTGAGGTGATGCATTAAGAACTACAAACAACAGTGACTGACTTTCTTTAACAGAAGGCGTTCTTTTATGATGTGTTTTCCAAGTAATAATGTATGTAAATACCCACCGATCCTCGACCCACTATTGTATTGTCATAATCTGATCTTGCTCCTGATATCCTGTAAGATTTGTTCATAACTAGATATAATTTTAGTCTTTAACTTCATTTCTGTATTAGTATATAATAAAGTGTTATCTATCTATCTATAATTCCTTAAGTTAGATAAACATAAACAAACGTTTTCAGTGTTACAGTTGCATTTTTGCGTCATTCAAAAAATACAGTCGGGTATGTCGGCAGGGACAAATATACATTTTATAAATACATAGATATTTATTGTACACCATTACATAAAACTTACAAACTGTTACTGTTCTAATTGCATGCAAAGGGCCTTATCGCTACTGTCTATCTCAAACACGACTGTGTGGCTGACATGTGCCATAGAAGGTAATTTGAAACAATATCTTATACTTGACCTATGAATTAAATATAAATTCATTTATAACTAGGATAAGCCCGCGACTTCGTCCACGCTTGACTTGAAATTTCTACGGGATTCTCGGGCACAAAGTACAGTAGCATTTAAAAAGAACGTAAGCTATGGTGTTAGTGAAAACTGTGTCGGAATATGCTAATGTTTATGGACCCGAACAATTTCATACCGCTCCCAGGAAAATTCCTGCGGGATTCTAAAAAATATCACACATTTTATTATATAAAATTTACTATGGGCTGATGAAAAAATAACATTGGAATTCAATTTTTTCGCCAATTTAAATCATTCCCAAAAAAAATCCCGCGGGATTTCCAAGTTAAAAATTAACGCAGAGTTTAAGTCTAAGAATTAACTGTCGATCAGCAAAAAACCGCATTGAAATCGGCCCAGTAGGTTTTACGTGGCTCCTGAACAAACGGATAAAACAACAAACAGACAAGAAATCTAAAAATGCATGCAAATGCATCGTGTGTACCATCGTTTATATAGTATATCTATTCCAGTTGTTTTTTTTTATAATAACTTCAATGTACAGACACGGTATGCTTAGAATTATATAACGTTATAGATAATGGCAAATTTTTCATTACTCTCAATGCCCTTAGTATGTAATTTTAAAACGTTAGGTAAATAATAAAATAATACATGAAAATTACGTAAATAAAGAGAAAAAGATCGTGTGGTGTACGGTTGCCGGTTTGTGTAATGAAACTATACTTTTTGCAGCACATTTTATATTTGAAAAAAAAAGGTACAACAGCTGCTGCGCGTAAAGTCCTACCGCATTCAAAGTAACCGCGACAAGACTGCTCTCGCGCGCTGACCGAGACAGACTCTCTGTCGACAGCGTTTAGCTGTCGGAGGAAGAGGGGCGACGTAAGTGCGGCGCGGGCGGCGAATAACGTAAAGGCGGCTTGCCACGGTTATATCGCTTAGGCAGCCTGCTGGCCGCTACAATCGTGAATTATTCATAGCTCAGATCAGGTAAGGTACGTTCTATGGGATGTGTCAGCTATACCATCGTATTTGAGATAGAGAGAGTACATCGATATCTTCCAGATAACCCGTGTTAGAACACAAGAAACTTAATTATTGTACAATTACTTCTTTACCATTATATCTTATCAGTCTCATCATCATAATTAATCGTTCCGGTACATATCCATATTACATTATACTTACAATTCGCGTGTCCAAATATTTATTCAGTAGATATAAATCATAAAACTTTACAACGAGCACTTTATGAGTTCTTTCTTAGAAATTTATTAGGCAACAAAAACAATATAATCTCACCTGATATAAGCAAACATAAATTTCCTTGTTTGATATAATTTTGTGGGAAACACGAAAAGTGTGTAAATAATAGTTACAATTCATTTAATTCAGAAGTTGACTTTTTAAATAAGGGGTAGCTGATAATGAAATCAACTGAGATACTTTTTATCATTTTACAAAATGTCGAAATCGCCTAGATTCTGCTCCGTAGCAACTTACGTCGCTTCTTAAACGAGTCGTATAGAGTATAATTTATTCTGTAAGCATTATTTAAAATTATGATTTACTAGCCGCCCGGCGCGATTTCACCCACGCCCTGTCCCGCTCCCGTGGTATATAGCGTCATGTTATAAGCCCTATGACACTCCCTGTTAACGTAGCTTTCCAATAGTAAAAGAATTTTAAAAATCGGTTTAGTAGATCCAGAAATTACCCGCTACAAAGTCAGAAACTCACAAACTTTGCCTCTTTATAATATTAGTATAGATCGGCCTTACTTATAATAATCTATTATTATTATTTAAGTTTATGGCTTGGCAGCTAGGCCTTTAAACCAGATCTTAGTTTATAATACAGTTTCTTCATTTTCTTAAGCCTATGTGTAGCACAGCTGAACTGTAGGTAATCAGCTAGTGCCATTCAACGGAATTCTTGTGACCACTCAAAAGGCCACATTTGACTTTACAGTTCACATTTCTCACAAAACACATAATTACTACTCAAAAACTATCAATATCCTACAACTATTGTTCATTTCAGAGTAATTTTACACATTTTTAGAAAATAAAACTGCACAGCACAACGTCTTCTTTCAGTTCCCACCAAAAAAAAACTCTTATAATAATCTCGTTAAGAAACGATTAGGCATCTCTTAAGTAAGAGAATCAGAATCAGACCCTAATCAATGAATATCTTTTTTTCACTTATAAACGTGCTTTACCTGTTGTTTACCTAAGAGGAGCACAGATAAACGAAATTTGAATGATTAACGTAGATTGTACCCAAAATATTCGACTAAAGAGGAGTTTATGAGTAAGATTTGCACTAATCACACACTTTAAATTTAAGAAACGATTATAAGGCCCTTAGTGTGATGCTATATTTAACTGACTTCTTAAAAAGAGAGGAGCTTCTCAATTTGTCGTGTAATTTTTAAGTGTTAATCGGGGAACTAATCGCCAATTAAGCGACAGCCGTGCTTTTTTTTATCCGTGCAGGAACGGAGAAAGAATACAATTTCCTGCGTCCGGGCGGCCTGTCGTAAACGGCGAGAAAACAACCCACTGCCGGGTGGTAGTCTAAAGTATGTCGCCATAACAACCTTGAGTTGTGTTCCGGCATTAGTGAGCAGGTTCCAGTCTCCCTTAAGAAAGCAGCAGCGCATCTGTAGCACCTTTGGTGTTGCATATATCCATAGGCGATGGTAACCGCTTTTCATCAAGTGGGCCGGCTGCCTGTCTGCTGAAATCCTGCAATAAAAAAAATCATCGGGGCGGACGTTGTCACCAATACAACTGGTCTGGGTATAAAAGCACTTTAATTAAAATTCCAAGTTTAAAGAGACAACAGAAGTTGATAAAGAACAGCGTATGCATGCGTCACGATAGCATCAATTGGAAATCTATTATACCTATATGTGCTTACTCCAATAAAAAGTAGACACGAAAATATGTATTTAGGATAGCGCTGAAAATAAATATATTTGCCTAGACCAAGACTATATATATTATAGACCTAACAGTAGACTGTTGCTAGGAGGGCAGTGTCTAAATAATTCAAAGACCAGACGCAATCATGAAGATAAATTACAAACAAATTTTGGCGCAATTTATCGTCAATAAACAATTGTTGCAAGTTTTATTAATTTGCATCATATACGCGGTTCATAATATTTATTTACACGTATGTTCTCAGACATCTTTCAACTAAAGTAAATATTTGTTACTATAGTATGTGCCTCGTGGTTTTGTTACCGTTAATTCTCTTTCGCATAGATTCATAACAAGTCATACAATTATTCATTCCGGGATTGAGGGAGTCCGAGGCTGCAAGGGTAGCCGGTGACGGCGGTGGGGCCGGACTTTTTTTTTATTTTTTTATTGCAGGAGTTCAGCAGACTGGCAGACGGCGCACTTGATGGAAAGCGGTTACCATCGCCTATGGACATTTGCAACACAACAAAGGCGCTACAAATGCGCTGCTGCTCTCTTAAGGTAAACTGGAACCTGGTCACTAATGCCGGAACACAACTCGAGGTTGTTATGGCGACATACTTTAGACCAGGGGTGGTAGCCATCCAGTCGGGCAAATGCCCTACCACCTGGCTGTGGGTTGTTTAGTCGCCTCTTACGACAGGCCGCCCGGCCGCAGGAAATTGTATTCTTTCTCCGTTCCTACACGGATAGATAGATAGGTCTAAGCCACGCCAGTTTACTATGTTTTAATTTGTTCATAGGTTTATTAGACGTAATGTCTCAGTTTCAGCCAGTTCTGGTTGGTAAAGTTCAGCACTGTGCTATAATAATTGATAGCATTAGTATAGTTACGCACACAAAATTCTTGTTACTTTACTTCCGTGTTTAAGGGAGGAAATAAAAAAAAACAATAATTTATTCACTAGCATATGCCCGCGACTTCGTTTACGCGTGACTTGAAATTCTTGCAGCAGTCCCGGGACACAAGGCACCGTAGCATTAACAAAAATTTGTAAGTTATTGTTTAGTGAAAACTGTGTAGGAATTATCTTTATGCACCCGACTAACTGCAAAACGTCTCCGTGGAAATTCCCGCGGGATTCTCGAGATATATATCACACATTTTATTATAATGCATAAAATTTGCTATCGATCAGTGAAAACATCACATTGGAATTCGATTTTTTTTTTACACCGGCCATTTTAATTAATTCCCAGATAATTTCCCGCGGGATTCCAGGATAAAAAGTAGCGCAGATTTTGTGTAATAATTAGCCGTCGATTAACGAAAACCTCATCGAAATCGGCCCAGTAGTTTTTACATGAATCCCGAACAAATAAAAAAATGCATCATGTTCTCCATCGCTCCTATAGTGTATTCCAGTTGTTTTTGTTGAATAATTTCAATGTATAAACACGGCATTTTTAGAATTTTATTTTATTATAGAATAGCGAAACTATGGTCGCGTTGCCATGATGACGTTTTTTACTGAATTGCAACGGACCAAAAAAGTTTGCGTCTTAAACGCAGCGCTATCTTTTGTCTACCCCACAGACACGATATCACTAACGGCACAAAAAGTGTTCTAATAATTGACCTAGGATATAAGCTAGCATTGTGTCGAGTTTTATTTAAATCTGTTCAGTAGTTTTTACGTCATGTTCTAACATTCAGATAGACAATATTTCAAAACGTTGCATTTTCCGAATCCGTTGATCTGAATTATAGCTCTTGTTGTTTTCCTCTTTTTTAAATTAGTTGTACAAATTCAACCACTCTACAGATTTATAATATTATAGACCGAAGATAGATTTATTTACAATTTTACTGGTTCATATTTGACAGGCAATAGTAAGGTAAAATAATGCATAAAAAAGCCAATAATAATCATATAACTTCTGCCAGATTTCTGCATCTTACTGTCTTAACTTTTTGTTTTAATATAAATTAACATTAGCGACTTGTATAAAGTTTAAGTCAAATTTGAACTAGTAGTAAGGTAAACGAATCCATAATAAGATATAAAAGCCCGACATTTGAGGCATTGCAAGCGTTCCACTATGTAATTGTATATGAGCTCCCCACTGGCCTAACACAGCATCGCACCTGAACTGTGACGAAAGAAAAGCTAATCCACGGTAATACATAAATGTAAATATTATATTACCCACTCCCGACCGTGTCCGGATCGTACACCGACCGTGCCCCGATCATGATTCAATCGTGCCCCCACCGTGCTTCGACCGTATACCGGCCATGTTCAGACCATGCTTCGATCGTGCCCCAACCGTGCTCCGACCGTATACCGACTACGCCCAGACCATGCTTCGATCGTGCTTCGAGCGTGCTCCGATCGTTCCCCAGCCAAGCTCCAGCCATACCTCAATCCTACAATGTGAGTCGTAATAAACAGTACAAAGACGTCAGAATTGAATACTACGCTTTGTTTGCATGTTCGTCTAATAACGTCGGTTCAACCCGCATACAAAACGATCGCCTTTGTGAAAGGCAAAAACCCGTCAACAATTGGACCGCTTTGTGAGGAGCATCGTTTCAGAGATGTGGTGACGTTTCAGCGTTCAGTTAATTGACACATGGCCAGTATATTTGAAGAGGGTGATAAACCATTGTTTCAGTACCGACTCAAAGTCATTTCTGGGCGAATTCAATTATTTTGTGTCATTATTGAAACAGTGATCTTTAGGGATTTAAATACATTATTTTGAATCTCTTGGCAGATTAAGTAAGGCGATTTATAGTCTATACCGATCTATTATACGCCAAGCGGAGGTGTCAAAAAAGAAAAAAAATAAGTAGCCATGTGCGAGTGTTCCTTTATAAATACAATACGTATTTTATGCAGAAACACTATAAAATATGTCTTATTCAATAGAATATTGAAAACGAATCTATTCTCTTATTAAATCTTCTAATTGTAATAAAATTGTTGAAAATAAAACTAATAGATACATATACACATATAATTGGAATATTATCAGAATGAAGTCCTAATCAGTGCCGTAAATAGGGCGGTGCCACCGGTGTCCAGGCACAGGGCGTAGACTCTAGGGGGCGCAAGAATGGCCAGACCAGGCAGGACTATTATTTTTTCGGTTTGCTCCTGATAAGTTCCTGCTGCGCCCCTAGTGTTCGATTGCAATACATACGTACCTACATGCCAGTATCATCAAAAACGTCTGTTAAATTAGACAAAACACCGCGCTCATTTTTTTGGCAGCGCACGAGCGTATTTGTGTTCTAGTTCTTTAAAAAAACCAACTTCAAAAACTAAAAAGTATAAAATAACTTTTTTCTAAAGCTATTTTTAATTATAATATCTTATTTTTAATATATATTATCTAAAACATCTTAAAGTCGGTGCTTAGCAATTTTTACAAAATATAGTAATTTTTATGTTTTACTTCGCACCGACGGATCATAAATCTCAGAGTAATCGGTGTACATACATAAAAAAAAAAAAAAAAATACCAATCAAGTTGAGAACCTCCTCCTTTTAGAAGTCGGTTAAAAAGTAGATTTTTCTTCCAAACTATTAGATAATTAGTCCACCAACACCAAGGTCCTTGTGCGTTATTTTATCACCCTGAATGAAATAAAGTAGGCCTATACATAGCATTGCTCTAGCTAGGGTACCTATAATATCTAAAAAAAACAAGGGCGCAGTTATAGAAGCTCGCATAGGGCGCATAAAAGGCTATTTACGGCATTTTGTCAACGGAAACGCTGCAAAATCGTCCTAAATACACTCAGGACTACACGGGTTTCATACGAGATTATGTCACAGCAATTAGCAAAGTTTACTGAAACATTATTTACTGTGAAAACAAATAAATTGCTCATATTTACTTAACATGTTTCGAGATTCCTTGAATAACATAGTACCATGCAATAAAACGAGATGTTATACAAATGTATTTGTTTTAAAATGAAATGAAATGTGTGAAACTTTGTTTGAAAAGTGAAAAGATAAAGCTTTATTTGCTTTTAGTTGCTAGGCTTTTTGAGTAGCCTACTACAGGTTCTCGTGACTTAATCTCATTTTCATTTTTAAATTCGGTGTTAAAATACATGTATCTCATTATCTTTTAGTATTCATCATTATTTTAACTTAATTCTTTTATTACGAAAATAAAAAATAACCTTATTTGAATCAGACAATGTGAAAATTCTAAGTCTTTATCTTGTTTTTATTTTTTACTAGCTGACCCGGCAAACTTCGTACCGCCCCAGAATCAATAATGATAATTGCAGAATGTTTCAATTTTAGTAAAAAATGTGGTCAAAACTTTTATTATTAAAAAATGAAAAAAATCCACTTTTAAATTTAATTTGATTTCTGAACGACTTTTAAATGTAATTGATTTCTAAACCACGGGACGAACATCCATTGTTTGACAGGTAGGTATAGTTTCTAAGGCAAAGCGAAAGATCTGAAACCAAATGCCAAAAGCAATGAAATCATTTTTACATTCCATTATCTGTGGATTAATTTTTAAATAGTTAGTTGATTGTAATCGTATTTTTTTTTTAATACGAGTGATTTCTAGTTAGTAGGTAATGCTGTATTATTTGAAGTGAGAATCAAATGAGTATGCATAGTAATAATCCTCTTTAAGAAATGTTCTGGAGGTTGTAGAACAGTATATAATACTCAGACATTATTTGTTTAGTGACATAAAACAAATGTTCATAATATTCTATTATGTTTACTTTTCCTTGGTTTTTGTTTGGCGATTAAATAATTTTATTGTATAACTGTAACAATAAATTTTGTGTTGGGGCTTGATTAGACTTTTTGTCTATATAACGACTACATTAGTCATAAAATATTTAAATATCTCACAGTTTATTGTTCTCTTAAAGAAGAAGATTAAGGTGGTATGGACATGTAATGAAACTCACATGACAAAAAGAATGTTAACAGCGCGTTCCTTTAGTAGCTCACAACCCCCAAAATGCTCCATCAGCCGTCCCACTTGGTGACCGCGGTCGTTATGGTGGTGGAGAAAAGTCACTAATGACGTCATAATTTTCAATTACGCAACGCTCAGAACGACCCATGTCAAGGGGTAGGTCGAATAACCGTTCCACTACAGTTTATGATTAACGCCCGCAAGCAAGTGGAACGGGAATAATCGCGGTCGTGAACGTGGTCGTTGTGAGCCACTAGTGGAACGTAGCCTAAACTACAAGATCGTTGGGTACAAATGTATAGGTACACCAAAAAGGAGATGGACGGATTGTTTGAAGCATGTTATGATGATTTCTGCTGTGACGGAGGATGTATGTCAGAATAGAAAAGTATGAAAGGAAAAGACATATTGTGCCGACCCCAAACAATTGAGAAAATGTAAAAGAATAGAGAGAGAATGTATTGTTCCCTTATTGCTGTAGACTATTTTCTATTGTAATGATTCAATATATTTTTTATGTATTGTAATTATGGGAAATGTATTCAAAGCATGTATTCTACATGTCCGGTGGTTCGGACATGTAGAAAGAATGCATGATGAAAGAATGAATAAACAGATATACAATGCAAAAGTGGATGGATGCAGAAGTCGTGGAAGGCCACGACACACTTTCCATGATCAAATTGATCGTGTACTAGCAGAAGGTGATGTTAGGAGCCTTAAGAACAGACGAGCGTGCATGACAAGAGTTATGAATGTCAAAGAAGCAAGTGAGGTGTGTAAGAATAAGCCTAAATGGCGCTCTGTTGTTCGTGCCTACCCCGCAAGGGAACTGGCGTGAAGTTATGTATGTATGTATGTATGTATGTATTCAAAGCGGAAAATTCTGAAGAAAATTGAGAGGTTCCAAAGGTCCATAAATATCGTCAAAGGTGCCCTGGAATAATATCCGTTGAATAGATTTTGATATATGGGAAATTTTTGATTAAATTAGTTTAATATGGTTATAATCAGTCTTTTATATTTATTTAA